>JANHFT010007989.1:24356-39568 GCA_032467955.1 Pseudoxenodon macrops | reverse complement strand
CCGTTGCATATAAAGAATCAGCTATAAATTAAGACTCTTGTGGCACAGACTAGGTTCATAAATAGTTCTCAGATTAAAGAAAAGAAGATTGTGTTCCCAAGAATATATTAGAAAGCAACTATCAGTAGCTTCGTGTTATTTCTAAACATTTATTTTTGCACTATAGTAAAAAGGAATGTGATAATAGCACATAAGGGGTAGAAATGATTAAAGAAATCCTAGAGGCATCTTTTAAAGTTGCAAGTTAAAAATCCACAATCATCTTCATGAATAGAAAATACTGAATATAACACTTCCGAGGTATTTTGTACAGTAACGAAAATGTGAGAAATCAGCAGTGTGAAAGAATGATGTGGCACTAATTAAGTGCTGCTAATTTCTACTCTCTCTGTATTAGAAATGAGGAGAGTTTATTTTCAGCAGAATAAAAAACAGAAGATTTTTTTTCTGATTAAGAACCAGAAATATAAGGCTTGCATTTGGTAAAAAATAAAAAAAAAGTCTTAAATATATTTTTAATTTACATTTTTCTCAATGTACATGCTATGAAAACTTTTCTGTTCTTGCATTGTTTGCATTAACAGTAGTCCAATAATCAAGAAGTAAATAATACCCCAATCAAGGAAATGCCAACACAGACAAATAAGCTAATTATAAACAACAGCCTAATCAAGGAACCACCAAGACCACTCCCACCAATAGTGACAGGGCAAGCCACCAGTATATAAAAGTAAAACCAAATCCCACTTCCTACTGGCTCTGATGATGTTACCCAGTTTGGTAATGAAATTCAAGAAGATTAAATGAAAGTAAAGAAGACCACCAAGTTTAGAGACCACCAGGAACCCCGCAGTTCAATCTGAGCTTCAAATACTGTATTGTCTTCTATTAATAATGCATTATATTTATATTTGTGCAAATGGCAAGTTGCCAGCAAGATCCAATTCATTTTAAAAATCTTCTGCATCAAAATACATACTTGACATATCCACTAAAGGTGAAAAACTGTTCCCTCAGTTTGATTACATTTCCAATAAATATTTGCATTGTTGACAATTTATCCGGTATCAACGATACATCATTTTATAAAAATTATCTGTAAGATTATAGTTCAATCTAAATTTCAACCCATTCTTGCACATACTGTCCCATTGAGCCACCTGTATATTTTATCTTAGATCTTTTGGCCCATTTTATCATATAATCTTTAACATGTTTATCTTCTGTACCATTTTCAATAAATGTATACATACTAACAATAACATGATCATCATCTGTACAGAGCTCTACATCAAATTTAGTTTTACCGTTTTCAAATCGTAATTCTTTTTATCCAACTTTACATTAGCTGATCATAGAGAAACCAATGGCAAATAAAATTGAACTCCAAGTTTCCTCTTATTTTTAAGTTAAATTCTTAATTACAAAATTTAGTAATTCAGCCTAGGCTAACCAATTTTGTTTAACTATCATTACCTTTCTATAAAAGTCTTCTTGGGATGACAATTCTAGAAGAATGTTTTGGCTTATAGGACATGTCCAACATTATCTTTAAAGTCCACATTTACCTTGACTTTATCATACCTCTGAAAGCATTTGTCAGCATTTCTCAAAAATAGTATATTGTTCCCCAAATTATTTCTCAAAGTGTAAAGGCTCTGATGTTATGTGGTACTGTGAATAGAAATATTATCTGAAGATTTGTGAAAGACATTTGTATTTTGAAGAGTGAAAAATAATGCTGAAACCATCATTTTCAGCTTAATAGAACGCTTCTTTAAAATCCTATCATCTTATCTCTCCTTAGGATGATATTGAAATGGATAGAAATTGCACTTAGTAAACAATTGTGACAGCTATTCTCTTCTTTCTCTTTTTTAGCTGGTGGAAGAAATAGAGTTTTCCTATGCAGTACAAGTATGGGTGTTAAAGGCTTGTATACATTTGTGGTTACTGCCTGTCCGGATGGATGCCAAGTGATAAATCTGAAAGATGTGGCTGAAAACCATTGTGGAACTCATCCTGGTTCTGTTCCTGTCCTTGTGGTAGATGCTATGTCTTGTCTTCGACACTGGTATACACCAGAATCTTGGGTCTGTGGGGGCCAATGGCGTGAATACCGCTCCAATTTGGACAGTTTCATAAATCGGTTTACAACCGCTGGTATCAAGCTTGTATTCTGTTTTGATGGCCTTGTGGAGCAAAAAAAGCGAAACGAATGGGTCCAACGAAGATTGAGAAATAACAAAGAAATAGCCAAGATCTTTGAGTTCATCAAAGCCAATAAGCAGCAACCTGGAAGAGGAATGTTCTTTATACCATCTGGACTGGCCACATTTACACGTTTTGCCTTGAAAACTCTTGGTCAGGAGATGATATGTTCATTGCAAGAAGCTGACTATGAAATAGCAACTTACGCACAAAAGAACAATTGCATGGGGATTCTTGGAGACGACACAGATTACCTGATTTATGATACCGTTCCTTATTTTTCCATTAGCAAGCTAGACTTGGATTCACTGGAAACGGTAATGTACTCAAGACAAAATCTCTGCCATTGGCTTGGTCTCAGTATCCCAGACCTTCCCCTTTTTGCTTGCCTCCTTGGCACAGACATTGTCCCAGAAAGAGCTATGGAAGGTTTTCGGAATCAATGTTTATCTTCGTATCGGGCAAAAAGGCAAAGCTGTGGCAAGAAAGCAGATATTATTATTGCTGTGGCAAACTATATTTCAGCTATTCCACATGTTTCTGAGAGTTTGATGGATCTGGAAAAAATGCTGCCTTGGGGATCAGACCAATTAATATTGCGCAAAGGAATAGAATCTTATCTGCTGCCTGGACAGCATTCTCCTTGGCTTCCTTGTGACTTCACGTCTACATTACAGTTAGCAGCAGAGCAGAAGAAAGATTTCCCTATTTGTTTAGATCAGGAGATCTTTCAGGTAATTCCTTACCTGGGTTACCCGAATTCAGGCAATTACAAAGAGCTGGTACTCTGTCTACATAGATGGATATTTTATCTACTGTACTGAGTATTAGTACTTCTCTATGTTGTTTTCAACTATGTTGTTTTTAAGGGACATGTTGGCTCAGTGGCTAAGACGCTGAGCTTGTCGATTGAAAGGTCGGCAGTTAAGCGGCTTGAATCCCTAGTGCCGCATAACGGGATGAGCTCCCATTACTTGTCCCAGCTTCTGCAAACCTAGCACGTAAAAAGCACATAAAAAATGCAAGTAGAAAAATAGGGACCACCTTTGGTGGGAAGGTAACAGCGTTCCGTGCGCCTTTGGCGTTTAGTCATGCTGGCCCCCTAGAGTTGGGAATGACTAGCACATTTGTATGAGGAGAACCTTTACCTTTATCTTATGTTATTTTCTTTGGAGGGAGTACAGCAGGGGTGGGTTCCTCTTACCTTCCTTACTGGTTCAGGTCGTGTCAGAAGTGTGCATTTTGCCCGTCACATCGTAAAAACCCTCTGCGCATCGCTGCCAGTTCGGCGAGAGGGGAAAAATTACCGCTATTGGTTCGGGCAAACTGGTCCAAATAGGCAGCAACCCTCCACTGTGGTACAGGATAGTCTGTTCTCCTTTTACATTAAATTCTCGTTAGTCTCCCAATGATACACAACAAAAGGTGGACTGCTCATAGTCCACCTATGTCTTTAGGTTCATTTTTATGACCTTATGGTGTTGAAGAGGGCATCAGAGGTGATTGATGTGTGTGTGTGTATATACACACAAACAGTAAAATAACTATAGAAAATCAATACTAGGTTTAGTCTATCTTCTTTATCTTAATCTCTTACAACAAAAGGGCTGAAAATTTCATTCCCTCCAGATGTCACCAACATCGCTGCTAGGGTCTCTGTGGCACTCATAAACTGGGGAAAAAAGAAAAAGAATTAATGGTGTGTTCTGAAGCTAAAAAAAATAAAATCAATTCAGTCGTAAGCGTATAATGACAACAGCAAAAGCACTTTTTTTTATTCTGCTTGTGACAGATAGCTAAAGAACAACACATACAAGCTGAAAATCATATGATATACAATATCCTAAGCCATGCAGAAGTTGAGTGCAGCAACACGTTGGAAGATGAATACGATACCTCCCTTCCTGGACAGGCACTTATCTATTGCCCTGCTCGCCAGCACATCTATGCCATCCTGCTGGAGTCTGCAAAAGGTAAAGGGTGCAATAGGAATTTACCGTAGAATCCTTGAAGCTGGGAGTAATGAACTGCAGTTGGGTCACACGCTTATACACAAGCTTTGAAAAAGCGATCTGTGCAGTTTCTAAATGCAAGGCTCGCATAGATACACAATTTAGTCCTTGATATTGTAGGCAAGCCACATGTAATTAATTAGAAGAAGACCATTGGAAATAATTGAAGGGAGTTGTCTGCACTTGAGGGCTGGTGCATTTTTGACCCTTTTAAGGAGATCTTGTAAAAAACCCATAATCAAATACTTATGAAAGCTGTTAATAATCAAGCAAGCAGAGCAAAACTCTGTAGCCTAATATAGTAGATTTTTTAAATGTTATTTTAACAAAAACATGCTTTCCTCCCAAGTGTTGTAATAATAATAATAATAATACTAAATGAGATTAAAGAGTTATCCTTAAGATATTAACTCTTTTTTCCCCCAAAATTATATTTAGAATAATAATGAAGGAAAATGAATTTTAGTAGCTATTTGACAAGAAAAAATTAAGGTAAAGCAATTCTGCAAATGGATTGTGTAATCATACTGGTATTAGCACAAAACCTGGAATGAAACAAACATTATGTATGACTTTTTAGTTTTTGGAAGCATACATTTTATTCCAGGTATATGGAACACAGCTACGTTGATCTTTGATAGATTAATTTTCAAGAACATACCTCTCTTTGAATTATATAAGCTATCTAACATTCATGCAAATTACTCCATTTGTCAGCTAATGTGGTATCCATCTATTACAAAATTACTTATACTTTCATGTCCCCAGCCAAACACCTCCAATGTAACAAATAATTCTTTGTGAATGTACTGCATGCATAAATGCATTAAAGAGCCAAGGGAATATCATGCATCTTTATCTTACATCCTACTCAGTATTGAACCATTTGCTAATTATTCTACTCTCCTACATACTTTACTTCCATCATATGCCATTCTCACCACACTCATCAAGCAATCATCAACTCTAATCTTGCTAAATATTTCATAATTTAGAATAGAATAGAGCTGGAAGGGACCTTGAAGGTCTCTAGTCCAACCCCCTGCTCAAGCAGGAGACCCTATACCAGTGATGGTGAACCTATGGCACATGTGCCGGAAATGGCATGCAGAGCCATCTCTCCAGACACATGAGCCATCACCCGTTGCTCTTCCAGGTTCTGGTGCACCAGCCAGCTGGTCTTCACGCACGCGGGAGCACAGGAAACCGGAAGAGCAGCCACCTGGGATGCAAGTGCGCGCAGGGAAGATGATCTTCCGGTTTCTGGCACGCACATGCACACCAGCCAGCTGGTCTTTGCGAGCACATGCGTGCCAGGTGGCCGGTGCGCATGCGCACGGCAGAAACTGGAAGATCATCTTCCTGGCTCATCAGGCAGCTGCATGTGCACCGGCCACCTGGTCTTCACATTTGCACCATAAACCGGAAGACCAGGTGTCCAGTGCACATGTGCGTGCCAGAAACCAGAAGATCATCTTAGTGGTGCGCGCATGCACACTAGGTGGCTGCTCTTCCAGTTTCCAGCATGCGGACATGCACATGCAAGCTCCCTTTTCGGCACTCTCAGGCGAAAAAGTTTGCCAACGCTGCCCTATACCATTCCAGACAAATGACTTCTTAGCAAGACAATTCTCTTCTTAACAATCTTTAATTTAAATTTGATTTTAATTTAAATCTATTTTTCATTACTTTTTGTAAACATAAATGCAATGCATTTCTCACATTCATACTTTTTCCCATTGCACACTTGAATCCAAAAATGTGGCCTGCATACCTTTTGTTGGATATAAAACTTTTTTTTTTGCACCTTACACGTTTTGCTCACTTATCAGTTCTGTTACTCTTTCAAGCAGACTTCTGCTCAATACATCCCGAGTTACAGTTGACAAACTGTCCCCTCTTTACTTTTTGTATTACTTTCTCCTTTGTGTTCAGAAACATATCATACCCTTGTATGATGTACAAATTGTACAATGTCTGTTCTCATCTAAACTCATTGAACCAATTCTCTAATCTTTAGATGCCAGCGGAGCGTATCCTGTAGTCAAGGAGTGGTTTGTATATGCTGGAAATTCCTTGCAGCAGCCTGATCTAGTGCAACCCAAAGAACTGCCAGGTAGAACAATATTTCCTTCTGTATTAAAATGTGAATTAAATATAAAATGTTTGTTAAAAAATATCCTAACAGACATTGTAGTTTTGAGAATCAGGCATTACTAAGAAATCAAGTTGTTTTTTTTAATTGTACCGGTAGTATGTCAAGAAGATGTAAGCTTCAGAAAAGTTTATGATCCCTAAACATAATAAACATCAGTAATATTCCATGCACCAAGAATCTGAAGAACAACTCTACAATAATTGCAAAAAAAACCCCAAACAGCATTGTTTCCAAGTAAAACATAGGAGGAGGATGCAAGAAAGATTCAAACTGGGTCAATTTTCATATGTATATAGGTTTAAATAGTTATCATTGTCCTATTCTAAAGTGAGTAGAGTCAACTTTTTCTTGTTTAGGGATGAAATTTTAAATTAAGATGCCACTTTTAATAAAGCCCTGCCATTTATGACTCCAGCCAACCCTAATTTAATAGTCAAGCACATTTGATAGAAGCATTTATTGCAGAATCCTGAACATTACCCATACACATTTCATTACCAAGAATGCAATCTGAACAATACATTGGGAACCAGTACAGTTCTTTCAACGTAACTATGCTATCTGCAAATCATTCTTCCGAAATTACTAACCTTGACAGATGCTGCTTTGGAGCATGAGAAAAGTCCACTTCTACATGTTTGCTACATGTATGAGGAAGGCTTCCCTTTGCATCAGATGGGCCACTGGATGAGACCGACACTGTCTAGATATAGGTCTGATTCTGCAAGACTATTCTTGTGTTCCTAAAAAGTAGTGTGCTCTGTGTGTGTGTGTGTGTGTGTGTGTGTACGCACAATCACACATTTCTAGAAGCAGCCATAATTATGTATCACCAAACTTAAGAGAATATATGAATTACTCATGATGGAATTCAAAACTATCCCAACACTGTATTTCTATTCCTTTCAAGAATGCAACCCTAACAGTTAATAGTATGGAACAATAAGGAGAAATCAAGAGATTGTAACAACAAAAGGAACAATTGTCTGTTTCTTGGCAGAGTAAAATAATTAGTACAATTTACGTTCATAATCGTTTAACCATAAACTAGAGTGCTCTGGATCTGTTGTCCAGGATCTGTTGTCCTCCAGATATGTTAAAAGATTAGAGAAGGCTGATTCAGATCATCTCAACCACTCAATCCTTATTACTGCATATTTATTACATTTCTAACGAAGTCTGCATATTAGATTAGGATTTGAAACAGTGTATAATTCAAGAGATTTAGTCTGTATAAAGAGATGTTTGTTTGATCTTCACTATTAGCTAATATTAAAGGGATTAAAGGTTTCTCCTGTCAATCGTGACTGACTCAAGGAGATGGTGCTCATTTCCAATTCTCAAATTGACAGAGCCTGTGTTGTCTGAGACGGTTCTGTTATCATGATATGGGCCAGTATAAAAATACAGAATGCAGTAACTTTCCAGCCAAAGCGGTACCTATTTATCTACTCACATTTTGCATGCTTTCGAACTGCTAGGTTGGCAGGAGCTGGAGCAAGCAACGGGAGCTCACCCTATCATACAGTGCTCGGTCTCAAACCCTGGTCTGCTTTCCAGCTGAAAAGCTCAGCCTCTTAACCACTGAGCTAACATGCCCCCTATCAGCAAATATAGCATGACATAAAGTTTCCCTAATAAGAACCTAGTTTATCAGATGCCAGAGGACTTAAGTTGTTGATTAAGCTTCAGCTTAATGATTAAGGTTATTCTGTCCAATAGATTTATCTGATAGGTTCCATTCTTCTCACCATCCTCAGGGAAACCAGTATAAACAAAGAAGAGCACATTCTCTGAGATGTAAAGTAAATCCTTCCTCTCTAAATGTAAAGAAAATAGTAATGAGCATAATTGAGGAAGGACTATATTTCAGTAGTAAAAACAGATGCTCTGCATGCCAAAGGTTTCCTACTATGTTCCTGATATTTGCAGGTAAAGTTAGGAAAGCATGAAAACCTGCTAGGAATTAGCAAAGATCATATGAAGTGATCTAACTTGGAATCGGCCTCATTCCCATTTCATATCTAGGACTCAAAAACATACGGTAGGAGCATCCTTAGGACACTTTGTGCTGATTCAGTCATTCATTGTATTGATAATGAGGATGAATGAGGAGAAATTATGTACATTTTATGGCGAAAACAAAAGCAATACAACAGTAGACATTTCTTGATTTAAAAAAAAACTTCAGGCTAGATGAACTCTTAATTCTAATTCTCATTTTTGGTCTGAACACTGAACACATATTGCCTGAGTAATATGACTTTAAATTAAGAAATCTTAAAAACTGAGCCTGTTGTTCTCTTGTTGAGCCAGACTGCTAAGGAATGGTCTATTCTTTGGGTGGGAGCGAGTCAAGGTCAACTATGGAAGAAAATATCTGCCCTAAATCTAGAGAGAGGATTAACATAGTAAAAAAAAAAGAAAAAAGGAATAGCCTGTTTTTAAAATGCATGCAGCATGGGGAAAGAATTTTATACTCTGCTATTTTTTTCCTTCTATGGATGCAACAACACCAAGCGATCTCTTGTGGAATTTGCTTGCAGAAAATCATATTTGGGCTGAATATAAATATGGGAAATTTCAATAAAAAATTCCCTCAAAAGGAGGATTTATAAGTACAGGTTGCCTTTGAGCAATGTTTGCTACTTCCTCAGAAAGGAAAGCCTGTTATGTTTTTTTTCAGACTAGTCCCGCAGAGTTCCAGTTTATTTTTAGTACAATATTCGAAACCAAATATTTTTTCCCCAAAAAGTGAACATTCTAATTTTGTATGCCTGAAATTTTCTCATAGACATATTTTCTGCAGGATGAAACTATAGTTCACCAAATAAGGAGTTTGGCACTGGGACACTTAAATCATAAAATGCTTTACTACTTGCATTTCAGTTGAAGTCATTGAAGAAAAACAAATTCAAGTTCACATTTGTTTAAATTGTATTTTTTCAATCAGTACACATACATATTGGTACATACAATTGGACACATTACAAAACAAATCTAGTTGAAATCATGTTCCATTGAACTTTTTTGCTATTTAACAATGACTAAACTCACAACCTCCTGCTAATCATAGTTTGATTAATAAATGTCTATTTAATAAGACAACATGTCTGCTCCCAGAAAATAATAATCCATAACAAGAAAACCATGTTGTGACTGGTCAAAGTGTAGTCATGCAGCCTTTACTAAGTTACTGAGTTGTGATTACATTGGTAAATCTAACATTTTTTTCTGATTTTTTTATTAATTTAGTAGAAAAGAATCTTTTGGATTTAGTTGACCCCACATATTTGCATGAGGTATTGGCAGATGCTAATTCTCAAGGGATATCTTTCTTCAATCTAAGATCAATGTCAGAAACAGCTTTCCATATCTACTTTGCATCTATATCTTACATAATTCTTTGCTAAGGACATATTAAGATGCTTTCAAGAGAAATTGCCAGGCAGCTGTGTGGCAACCTACAAAGAAATGAGCAATCTTTTGAGGATTCTAGAATCTGTGTTGTTGTGTTTTACTAAAACTCTGTGGCTTATTAGACAGAATCAGATAGAAAATTGTAACCCAAAAATCTAAAGCAGTTATTAGCCTTCATGAAAGATCAGGGCAATCTTTCTCCCTAACTTGAAGTTTGCATTCTAAAATTTGAACTTATGATCTTATTTATAAATAAATTAAGAATAAAAAGAAGGATAAGTTTCATTTGGTTCTAAAAGGTAGAAACACCAGAAACTGTCTGGCACAATATGATACTCCTGAAAAGGCCCAGTTCTTAATAACTACTTGCCTCATCAGGTTTGTTAGTGGTATCTGGATAAGTTTTGAGTTGCTCAATATATGGGACAAAATCTTTATTCAGATAATCAGGCCTCAGGCTGTTCAGGGATTTAAAGGTTTGAGATTTTATATAATATTTTAGTGGGACTTGTTCCTAAATAGCCTAGGCTGCAGTATTAAATACATTTATTAGGAAGAAACCCCAATGGAATTCAGCAAGACTTTTGCATGAACATATTTAAGATTGCCTCCTAAAATATTTGTATTATTGCCACCATTATTAGTGTCAGTTAATTTTTCGAGGTTACCTGAAGACTGTAACATTAGCTCTTAATGATAAACTTTTTTCATGTTTTTACTTTTTACTCATGTATTATTTTGCTAATTAAAAGTATACCTGAATTGCTTCAAAGTCTCCTACAGAAATTTGCTCATGTAATCATTGTTCTTTTAGAAAAGAAAAAAATTGCAAGCAATATGTACAGTTTAAGTAGTGAAAGAGAGAAAAACAGAAATGCCTTTAATTGTGGGATAGTTAGATATTCTTGCAGTAGAGCATGATGTGGTACTCCTAAACTCCATGTAGCTTTGGGTGGGAAAGTACACATTTTCTTTAAACAGGGGGCCTTAAACTTAAGAAAATTCACACTTGGAAAGAAACTAGCCTTAAAGGTGAAGAACAAAATATTTATTTTCTGCTTTGGCTCTTCAGAAAAAAAGTACCATTTGGTTAAGTGAGTTTTGTTTGCTAAATAAACAAGCTGTTTTTCACTCAGTTATACTCAACACTGTAATCATTTATAGGAGCCAAGTAGTTTATTCACAGGAATGCAACTTCTGTTTGTAATGATTAAAAAAGGAAAAAAAGATACGCTAACAAATGTAGCTTGGACAATCGGGTCTTAAAATGGTACCTTGTTTGTCTGAAATACAAAATTAAAATACTGTCTGGCAAGAATTTATCCACTTACTAGATGAAAAAAATTAATTTCAGATTCATCATTATTTTGGCAGTTAAGTAAAAATGATAAACAGTAACATTTCAATATCTGTTTTTCAGGAGGCAGTATCTCATTATGTAGTAAATTAAATGCAGTATAACATAAGGGACTAAAAATTGTCCTTGTTAAACATTGTATATAATGCCTTCATGGAGGTACTCTGGTTTTGCTTTCTCTAATTATCCTGTAGGTAATAAGATTAATAAACCATTGTGTCCTTATTTTGAGACTATTTCCAATATGCAGATTAAATCCCTTTGTAAGACTAGATACTCTTACTATATGAAGGAAATGCCCTGTCCAGCAATTTCTGGCACATGGTGCAATCATAAAGCTGGATGGGTACACATTGAACACACATGTGACCATGTGGTTTGATACTTTATTTTTAAAAAAGCAGGATGCCCCCTCCCATTCTTTAATACTCGGTGATCAGCCGCTTTGGAAATGAATGAGAAAATATACGCACTGCACAATGCCCACATTTCTTTTGACTGAATCAAAAGCCATTGAATAGAATGTAGCAGGAACACTCAGATGCATTTTATGATCATCCTTCATCAGCAGAATGCCAAGCCACATTTGACAGTTCATTCTCTTTTCTGAAATGACCCCTTCCATGCTAGAGGGATAAAGCCACATCGGGGTGAGACCGAGGGGTGGAACCAGTTGGTAGATGCTGTAAATACAAGACCTGTAAGATTCTCTGGTTCAAGAAAGTAGAGTATCACGTTGCTCCATGTTTGACATTGTAGCTGCATGCAAAATACAAAGATGATTGACATGGAGGGAAGTGTGTGGTGGAGAAAAATGAAAGGTTAAAGTTGATCCCTCTGAGATCATTTTGTAAATGACTGGACTCCAGATCGGAATATTATGAGAAAAGGCAAAGTGGCTGCCATCTACCATGTATTTGTTACATTTTCAGTAGAGTTGATGTTACTCACATATGCCAACAAATTTATTTGGGGAATTTTGTAAAATATTTCCCTCTAAAAGGCAGCCTCATACCACCACTGGAGTCATTCACAAAGAACCAGAGGAGGTGTTTCGATCTCAGTACAGGTGGTCCTCGACGTATGCTCACAAATGAGCCTAAACTTTTTGTTGCTAAGGGAGGTATTTCCTAAGTGAATTTTGTCCCATTTTACGACCTTTCTTGCCACAATTGTTAAGTGAATCACTGCAGCTGTTAAATTAGTAACACGGTTGTTAAGTGAATCTGGATTTCCCATTGACCTTGTTTGTCAGAAGGTCACAAAAGGAGATCACATGACCCTGGGACGCTGCAACCATCATAAATATGAGTCAGTTCCCAAGTGTTTGGATTTTGATCATGGTGACCCTGGGGATGCTGCAATGGTCGTAAGTGTGCAAAACGGTCATAACGCACTTTTTTCAGTGCCAGTGTAACTTTGAAGAGTCACTAAATGAACTGTTGTAAGTTGAGGACTACCTGTAACAGCCCCTTCTCTGATGACATATGGTAGCTCATGACAGTTATTGCAAGCTTGAGGGTTCTCATTGAAATGCCATGGCCTTCACTTTCCATAGCTTGCTTCTACGATAATGACACCTGTAATGGATTTCTTTCCTAGGCGGCAATCCTAATTTGAGAACACTGTGGCTCAACAGGAGTGCTGAGGCCGAGAAACAACGTCTTTGGACATTCCTGGCATGCTTTCAACTTCAAGATTCAGCAGAGGACCTCCGGGCTCTGGAAACTCCTTTCTTTGTTATCTGTTCCTTGTTACTCTACCTTGTTTTGCAAGTAAAGAAAATCCTCGTTTTCCTTGCATGTTCAACCTGTTTTTCTATGTTGTCTGGGCAAGCGGCCCCCAACCTTTTGGGTACCAGGGGTCAGTTCTGTGGAGAGAGGTTTTTCCGTGGACCGGAGGGGGCATGGTTTTGTGTGCTGCCTGCATCTCGTGGATGGGGCTTCGCTTGTTTATGTGGACCGGTTGCTGGCATGCTGTGGACCGGTGCCAGTCCACGGACCAGAGGTTGGGAACACCTGTTCCAGAATAAGTAAATTGCAAATTAAATCACTTGATGTCTTGGATTGGGCCTGACTCTAATCATAAAGTGAATTATTGAAGAGAACATAGAATGGGATTTTCCTATCTTGAAATTATGGCTTATACACGCTACATCTGTGGAAGGCCTGAGATTATGGCTATGATACCAATACTTTTCCTGAAAGGTATCGTCACCCATTGTTAATACTACTTCTAATTATGTATCCACCTCACATCTGTGGGGTTGGAGTAATGAAGATGGTTTATAAAAAGAAAAGCTATTGGGGGAAAATAGGTTGTAAGGATTTTGTTAGGGGTTCCATCATTATTAGTATTATTAGTATTTCAGCAACTAGAACACTGACACACAAATTCAAGTCTGAATACAAATAGTCCTGGCAGGTTACATGTGAATTTTTCACACATGAAATCCATTAGAGGGATAGTGAAATAAATATTGCAAATGTAAGCTCTGCCTGTTTTTCAATTTATTTGCCACAATGCTTTGGTCACAATGCTTACCATGTAATTACCGTATTTATCGGAGTATAAGACACACTTTTTCCCCCCCTAAAAGAGGCTGATAATTTGGGTGCATCTTATACTCCAAAGTTTTCATTGCTACTCCCTCCGAAGAATTTTTTTTTCCAGCCCTAAGTCTTTGCAGGCTTTTTTTATTGCTTCTCTCCGTCAGTTGTGCTTTAGAAGCTTTTTTTCAGTCCTAACCAGGAGATAAAATAATGTGGTGAAGCTGACCAGACTAAGGACGCTAGCCAGATGAATACCTGGTAGGCAGATTTTTTTCCCCTATTTTCCTCCCCAAAAACTCGGGTGCGTCTTATACTCCGAAAAATACGGTAGTTCAGAGAACCGGTAAATACCACCTCTGGCTGGCCCCAGAATGGGGAGGGAATGGAGATTTTGCAATATCCTTCCTCTGCCACGCCCACCAAGCCCACCAAGCCCAGCCCACAGAACCAGTAGTAAAAAAAATTGAATTGCACCAGTGGAACAGGGTCATCTGAATTTCAGGAAAGAAACTATTTACTTGTAACCGTAAGCTCAACAAAATCTCTTCCCTAAATGCAAGTTATGGAGGTTGGGCAGTGGGAACACGGAACACCTCCTGTGCCGTGATATTGTCATGATATCATCCTGCAGATGACACACGTGATATCATTGGGGCTTCCACTGGATTGGAGACAGGCATTGGGACCATCCGCCCCACATGCACCAAACAGGTCGTCCTCAACTTACGACCACGACTGTGCCCAAACGTTTTTACGTTGTTAAGCGAGAAATTTGTTAAGGGGAGTTTTGCCCCATTTTTACAACTTTCCTTGCCACGGTTGTTAAGCGAATCATCGCAGTTGTTAAATTAGCCACAGTGGTTTCCCCACTGACTTTGCTTGTCAGAAGGACGCAAAAGGCAATCCCGTAACGCTGGGACAATTGCGACCGTCATAAACGCGAGGCATTTATGAAGCATCCGAATGGAAATCACGTAACCAGGGGGATGCTCACCGTGTGGGGGGAAATGGTCTTTTTTCATCGTAACGTCGGTCACTAACCGAACCGTTGTACGTCCAGGACGACCTGTATCTAGCTACTTTCCATCTGAAGGAGATTGTATTATTATTATTTCTTTTGATAGCCAAACCTTTGCATCAAAATCCTGGGGCCAGTCTCAACAGCAGTCCTGAACTGAACTGCACGAATTCCATTTTAAGTCTCCTGGGGGCTGTTTTGTTTTCCGCATTTGTGATGTCAATTTATTCTTAACAACAACAACAACAGCTCCAAATCCGGATGTTCCCAACCTACTCCGAGCTTGGGATCTTTGCCTCACCTTCTTTTAGTTACTCCTTCCTTTAGGCTGGTGCAACCCTTTGCAAAACGACTCTCTCTCTCTCTCTCTCTCTCTCTCCAGCGAGTAACTTTGCTGTATGTTTTTGGCTCCCTGCTTTGCTTTATTTGGCAAAAGTTTCCCAGTCCGGGAAGGGAAGGGTGGAGAATGGGGGAGGGGGCGAGG
>JANHFT010007989.1:6949-17737 GCA_032467955.1 Pseudoxenodon macrops | reverse complement strand
CAATAAGAAGTCATAGGATACAAGCAACAAGTTACAGTCCTGCAGTCGAAAGTGGGAGGAGATGGTGATAGGAATAAATGCGGTTTTAAAAGCATGTGGATAATTTCCTTGTTATTCAAAATATACTTCACCACCTTGGGATTTTACTGATGATTTTATTGGGATTTTATTGATGATTTATTTTCCTCGAATCACTCTGTTAATACGGTACATCCCTTATATTTGCTTTCCAGTGGAGCAGCTACCATATTTTATGTTTCAACAAATGGAGAAGGATAACTTTCCTCCCTGAATTAATTCATTTGGCAGGCAATGGTGGTGGGCTTAACTAATCAAAAGCAAGTTCCATTTTGTTTAGTTAGACTTACTCCCAAGTCAATGTATTATTGTACTAGGAAGAAAGTTCTATTGAAATATAAGGTTTATTATAAGAAAAGAGTTTTAAGACTGCATTCTCAATCCCGGCAGAACATATGTCTTTTTTTCTTCTTTTTGTCAATTCTCATCAGTTAAAAAAATGGCAAAGGCTAGCTTTCAAAAACATAACTGATGGACACAATTGACAACTGCGTATCAGTTGGCATTGCCTGTTAAATATTATACCAACTTCTGGTATATAATGACTAGGTAGTTGAGAATCTGAAATGCATTCTTTCTTTAGCCTAATCGGAAAGAGGTTGGATAAAGAGAGAAGATAGCATTTATTGGGCTAATGTATATACTGCACCAGCAGTGACCTGTGCTTGGCAGGTGTGGTATGGGGGAAGGGAGCCAGTAGTAAGCAAGTCACAGCAGGCACACCTGCTTGACATCTGCTCTTGCATTCTTCTGCACCTGTCCTCCTATCTTTGTTACACAAGAGCAAGAATGCAAATGTTCACATCTGCCTATGCTTGAGGTGGGGTGATAGCGTAGAAGACTAGCGGTGAAACTCAAGAAGATCAAGAATATGTGTGGCACGTTCTACATATTTACTGGCCTAGTTTGTGTGCTGACAATCCAAAAGCTCAAAAGTGCATGGCTTTTTATTTTAGAGCTTAAAGCAATTATATAATCCTAGCAATAATTAAAATTCAAGTAAAGGGAACATATTTGCTGGAATATTTGGTGAGGACTGAAACGTTTCTACGACGACCATTCCCATAACAGGGACAGTTATTTTCCATATTCCTTCCAGTGATAGGAATACTTGGAAACCATGACTTTATACAGGTAGTCCTCGACTTACGACCACAATTGAACCCAGAATTTATGTTGCTCCGTGAGAAATTTGTTAATGGAGTTTTTCCCCATTTTACGTCTTTTCTTACAACATCCGTTAAGTGAATCACTGCAGTTGTCAAATTAGTAGCAATGGTTGTTGAGTGAATCTGGCTTCCCCATTGACTTTGCTAATTACTAATTACTTACCAAAGACTATTAGTTATGATTAATATCTGCCATCGCTTGGTAGGAGTTTAGCATCCTATTCCTTTTGTGTTAATATTTTACTCAATTCAAGTGCCATAACAGCCTGTCCCATGGTTACAACTGTTAAGTAAACTGCTTACTTGTAAAATTGCCGACTTTTTATTATTTCATTTTTACCATTCCTAGTTTTTTTTTTAATGCACTGGAAGGATGATGTCATGACAGTCAGGAAGCACTTGAGTTTTTCAATCCTTTTGTTTGCATTCTTTTCTAAACACCAACATCTATGCAGCTTCTCCTCACTGTCCCTTCTTACACTTTTTGTTAGCTAGCAGATGACGATGCACGAATAAATATTTTGTTTTTATTAACAAATAAGGACAGGGTGCTAGCATTTTCTTTTCCTTCTATGCAAAGTTAAAATGAAATGTTTATTACTCCATGATTGATGGTAGCTCAGGAGGCAAGATACTGATTTGATTATACTTTTTTGTGTTTTGCTGTTGGCCAGCTGGAGTGAGTAAACACTGATTGATTCATAGGGTTCTGTTGTGTTTCAAGGGCAGGAGAAGAGAAGATTGTTGTAAATCAGTTTCAGACTATTTTGTGAAAGATTGAAGAGTGAAAAGTTTGGTGGTGTGGAATTGCCCTAAATCGAAATAAGAATTTTTTTATATATATACCTCCATTTCTTACTATTGTTGCAGGAGTGATGAAATGAATAAAATGAATGAAACATGTTTCATTTTTCGTTCATGATTGTATTAGTATTGCATGGATGGTTGCTGCTATGTCAACTGGCATTTCTTCTACGATTTTAAAACTAACTCAGAGAATTCAATATGAAAAAAGATATTTATGACTTTCTTTATCTCAGCATTTATTTCAGTGGAGAGCACAACCTGAGAAGGCTTCCATTACAGCCCACCAGAGGGGTTCAAGCCTTTTAAATTTCCCCATATGCTTCCCCCATATTCTCGCCTGAATGTTGTGCTCCCTACAACTTGGTAAAGGTTTGTTTATAATGTTTGACATACACAAAGGTAGAGGAACATATCCTTTGCCCCTCATTTTTTCCTCTTGCATATATATGATTTTGTGGGGAGAAGTATAACTTTGATGTATGAAGTGCTACTCTAAATCTCTGTGCTCCAGAAGCCCACCCCACATTCATGAAATAGTAGCGAAAACGTAAACTACAGAACATAGAACTCTAGTGATAGATCGATGAGAAAGAGAGAGAGAGATATGATATGAGGAGGAGGAGAGAGAGATTATAGATTTAGCACCCTTGAGACTAGAAGACACCTCAGGACATACGTCTGTCTGATCCAAGGAACATTGCTTCCCACTTCATCAACTTCCTCCTTTATGGTATGGCTATGTAAGAGCAGGAGAGAATGACAAAGGGAGGGAAGCAGTTTGAGTGGTCCCACTCATCTACAGATTGCTCTAGACATGTTCTACTCCAAGGGGATAGAAAGTTGTCCATATCATGGGTATAACTATGTTATTCAAGATCATTCTGCTTTTTTAAAATTTCTATTGCGTTTAAAAATGACTACTAGCATCTTAAATTGTGCACAATGAACAACCAATGTAGAACTTTAATTTCATGCGTTATGTGAGCCTTGTACCTGTACTGGCTAGCTGCCATATTTTGCATTGCATATGATTCCTGAATACTTTTCAATGGTAACACCATTGCAGTAATAGAAGACTGTTGTTACTACAATAGATGTAAGAGTGCAGAAGCACTCCTAACTACAGTTCCTTCCTATGAATCCAGTATCAAATGAGGATCAGGGACCACTTACAGACTTCGGATCTCTTACTTTGTGTTGATCCTCGGTCCTACCAACATCTGCCTTCAATTCTACATTAAAACCAATTTACAAGTAGTCCTCGACTTACAACCATTTATATAGTGACCGTTCAAAGTTTCAACAGCACTGAAAAAAGTGACTAAGGACTGTTTTCCATGCTTACAACCGTTGTAGCATCCCCATGGTCACATGATCAAAATCTGGACACTTGGCAACTGGCATGTGTTTATGCCAGTTGCAATGCCCCAAGGTCATGTGATCACCTTTTGCAACCTGCTGACAAGCAAAGTCAGTGGAGAAACCAGATTCATTTAACAACCATGTTACTAACATGGCAACTACAGTGATTCACTTAACAATGGTAGCAAGAAAGGTTGTAAAATGGGGCAAAATTCATTTAACAACTGTCTTGCTTAGCAATGCAAATCCGGGGGCTCAATTGTGGTTGTTAGTCCAGGACTATCTGTATAGAGTATTTGCATTACTCTATAATGTCGCTAATGCTAATGTTATTATTATTTTAAGAATTTTTCCACTTTGGATTCTAGTTTTTAATTTTGTCTTTTCTGCTTACGTTTACAAACTTAGATATGAAATGTATGCATGGTCCATTGACAATGGTAAATATGTAGCATTAGAGGTATAGCCTATTTTTTTAAAAATTAGGAGTGGCGTCAGAAAAACAAAGGCTTCAGTTTCTGAGTTTCAGAAAACAAATACATAAATCTGTTACCATGTGTTGTTTGCAATAACAAAAACAGGCTTTGTTTAGCATACTTGAGTTCCAGCATACATAACAAACAGCCCTAGCAGATTAGTATTTTCTATTCCGTATTTGAGAAGAAGGGGAAGGGACTTGTTAATGCACCAAAAGACAAATTCCTTGTGTATCCAATCACACTTGGCCAATAAAGAATTCTATTCTATTCTATTCTAATCCATTCTAATGGGAGTGGCCTTCCTGAAACACATGTAGTGAGTGACTTCCTAGCATTAGGTTAGAAGTAAACATTGGGGACTTGTCATTTCTGCATTAGCTTTCTCTGATTTGAGTGCCTTCCAATGTATGAATTTCAGTTTTCAGAATTCTTGGTAATGACCATACTGGCTGCAGCTCACCCAAATGGCAGGTGACATGTGGCTTCCTTTTTTATTCAAGTGAAAAGGGACTTATCCCTGCTTGTAGTTTGAATATTCCACTTGCCATCTACTATATCTTCTGCATCACCTTTGGTCAAAACAGGAGTACAGGAAACTCTTCTGTGGGTTGGTTCAAACAGAAATCCTTTTGAACTTTGAAAAGGAATTTAATTGGCTTGAGTTTGATGAATAAACATGGCTTTATTTGTAGTGAGTTCCTTAGTCTGTTTTGATTTTTGAATTCTTCGTTGGGATACTGGAATGTAAAGCGATATTGGGTTGTCTGTTTAGGTTCACTTTGAGCCTTGGCTTACAGTAAATATGAGTTTTGTCCTACCGAAGTATCACTTTACACAAACCTGCCTTTGTGGAGCTCAGCAAATAAACCTTTCTAGCATATAAACCCCAAACTGCTGATTTGTTTACTGTTAAATATTTACTGTGAAGCACTGTGGACTTTTAAGAACTGGTTATTCTAGTTTGTCTCTTCCAGCAAATGCTGTAGTTTGTAAGATCTTTCTTATTTTTAGCCCTCTTGTCTGTGCTACTTCTTTGATTAGGCAGGAAGGACTAACATGAGCTCTAATCTTTAATACACACATAATATAACTGTATTTTCAAAATAAATAGCACTGCATTCTGGTGGGAAAAGGGAACACAGGATTAATATTCTGTATGTTTGATGTCACTTAAACTGACTGAAGGGCACTGAACTTACCACCTCTTTGGAGGAACTGGTCAATCAAAGATTTATTTATTTTATTTTATTTATTTTGTCAAGCGCGTATAATATTACAGACAAAGAATAAACATGATTGTGAATATATAATATACACAAGCATGGTTATGAGTACATGATATTTTACGAATACATGGGAACATTAAGACAGGGACAGTAACGGTGCGCTTATGCACGCCTCTTACAGACCTCTTAGGAATGGGGTGAGATCAACGGTAGACAGTCTAAGTTTAAAATTTGGTACAAATTTCTATGGTCTTAGGCAATGGGTAGCATTTTTATAAATAAAGGACATTAGAAACAAAATAATTATTTTTAAGATGTTTCACTTTCAGCACAAAGTGAATGTCCAAAGCAGACGAACGGTACCTTAAAACTTTCTATCAACATATCCTTGCTTTAGCATTCTCCTTTGTTAACATGCTCATAATAAATTAAACTCAATTTGTTCTTTTGCTAGATAATTTGGTATGGTAAAATTACGCTGTCTCTACCTAGGGAGTTTCATAGCTAAACAAGCATCTTTATCCAATTATTGGTAATCAGAATTCAGTTCTGCCAACCATACCATGCTGGTGCTGCCAATAACCTTAAAATTGTATGTGTTTGTAGTAAAAGTAGGGCTCATTATGCTCTCATTATTTGATTGCATTGTGTTGACTGGAAATGGCTTCTACATCTACCATTCCGGGTTAATACAACTCTTCTATTTTCCAGATAGATGGGCCTGTTCACCACTACATTTGGAAACAGCCATATATTATGTGGTTTTATTAAAAGCACACCCATACCGACATCCAGACAACTAAATAATAGGGACATAGGCCATATGTCATATTGGCCTACATATGTCATAGGTAGGACATACAGGTAGTCCTCGAGTTACGAATGTAATGGAGCCTGCCCATTCCATTCATAACCCGAGGATTCATGGGAGTGAATCTCATACGTTCAACGTGATCACTCCCGCCTTTTACCCACGCATTTTATAAGCGATTGTGCAGCTCGTTAAGTGCACATGAAGTATCTCGGGATGGGGAAGGCCATGGGGGGGGGGGCTAGTGATGAAATAGGCCACCTGCTTCAAACCACCCAAAGCCTCCCCAACCCAGAGATACCTCATTATCTCAGTCCCGATAATTGCTTCCTCTACCCAAATCCTGCTGTGCCAGGTGACTTATTTTATGAAGATCTGTCTCCTCTCCAGCCTGTTTCTTTGCCTGCTTCCTCCCTTCTCCTCATCAAAAGGCTTGTCGAGGCCTCCAGTGATGAAAAAAAGAGTCCCAGAAGATGTTGCTGCAAAACATGAAACTACTGCATTTTTCTTTCATGCCAAGCCATTAAGATTAGAATGTATTGTATTAAAATATAAGATTCTACCATTCTTACCTACAGGAACTGTATTAAATGCCAATAATTATGCTGCTCTCCCTTTCTCTTTTTAACAGCTTGCCCAAATTGATTCAAGAGCAGTACAGCTTGGTTCTCTCTTTGTCCGGGGCCTAGGCGTGTTGGTGATGGCCAATAGTGCCTGCGGTTTCCCCTTTCAAATGGATGATTTGATGCCATGGCATGTATTTGATGGAAAACTTTTTCAAGAGAAATACCACCAAGCTCATAGAGGATGCCCTTTATATCAGCTCCTGGAACACAATGCAAGTATACAGTCTTGGTATGAGGTTGAGGAAAACCTTTTTGTACTTAGAAAGATGAATAAAACATGTATATATGTGTATATGTATGGTGCATATATGACATCTAGCCCCTTCAGCCTCCCAGACTTTCCTGACTAACATTTGGTTAATGTGGAGAAAATAGACCTCAGCTTTAGTCATAATTAGAGGTGACATAATTATGACACTTTAGTCATAATTAGAGGTGACATAATTAATTTGGTGGGACACAGGTTTGCCACAATCTTCTCTAAGCATTACTAATCAAAATTAATTCTAGTTTTAAAAGTGCTGTACAGCCATGGAATATTTGCAATCTCTTCAGATGCTTTGAAAAGTAATCTATGTTTATAAAGGATGGATTAGATCATCATTTCTCAACCATGGCAACTATAAAATGTTTGGACTTCAACTCCCAGAATTCTAGGAATTGATGTTTGGAGATCTTAAAGTGGCTAAGATCAAGAAACACTATATAAATGCTGAAATGTTGATGCAAAGATAACCGTCCACGGAAGAGCTGATAAGTTGATATTTCAAAACACTTCTATCTGAAATAACTCTTCGATTGGGGAAAAAAACCCAGGCTTTTCTAAATTAAAACTAGCCCTTTAAGACACCAGAAGCTGTTTGGGCATAGTTCGAAATCATGATTCAGCAGTTGGTGAGTCAATCTAAGATTCATGCTCACCATTTCAATCTTTTCCTTGTGCATGAGGAAGATTTAGAAAACGGTTGAGTGTTTGATTCATTGCGTCAAGTTTGTCTTGGCTTGAGCATTTAGGAAAGGAAGATCCTCGACTGCTTTTTTGAAAGTTTACTTTTACTAAAGTCAAGCGGTTGCAGCATAAGTGAAGCAGGATCTGAATATTCCCATGCAAAGCCTGCATTTTTCCCTCTAACCTTGACCAGTCCATCAATGTCCAATGATATTCGAATTAGATATTTTGGAAACAGCTTTGAGGTTTGACGTCTCTTCGATGGAGCTTTGCATTCCATTCTCACAGCTCCATCCTTCTGTTCTGGATTGACACCTCTGGTTCCTGTCATCCCTTTCTGCCTTCTACCTCTCTAATCCCTGCATTTTATGGCAGGATGCCAGTGAAGCGAAACATCCTGAAGATGACAGACCTGATACGTTCATAATTAGACAATAAGCCATTTTTTTCAATGAAACCATACCATGAATTGGATGTGCAGAACACGGGAAGAGAAAAATAGACAAGCTGCTTTAGTCTAATCCAGTGTTTCTCAATCTTGGGAACTTTTAAGATGAGTTAAAACGGCCGTGTTGGCTGGGGAATTCTGGGAGTAGAAATCCACCCATCTTAAAAAATTGTCAACTTTTAGAAAGCCTGATATAACCATATTTTACCCTTTTCTTTGGGTGGACTGGTAACTATGGTTACTAGCACATACTTTTATCTTTAACATCTGAACCAGACTATTTCATCTTAATTTGACTCAAGTGAAAATTTCTCAAGAGTTACCAATATTATTTCACCTACAGGAGTTACGATGCACAAAGTTTCAGACTCTGATGGACCTGATTTGCAAAGCAAGCTCAGCAAATGGGAGGAAAATCCAGAGTAGACCACAACCAAGCAGTTTCATGACAAGTAGGTGCTACTGGAATTCTTCTGAAAATCCACTGCATGTGACTCATGAGAATATAGCCACCTTTTGCCAAGACATAATACAAAGTTTTGCAGATAAAACTTTGATGCGCTATAGTCCAGCAACATTTGTTATAAAAACGGAATAGTCATGGAAGCTGTAAATTGGAAATAAATGATTTCCTGTGTAAATTGAATTCCATGCAAAAGAATGAGTGTGCTCTATGTACATGTATTCTTTCAGAAAAAGATATATGCATTCTTCATGTAGGATAGCATGCATTCAGAGGACACCAAATCTTGCTTATACAAGAAATTGATTGTTGGGAGAAATATCCTTTTGGGTTCAGTTCCAAGTGGGGAGAAAGACACTGGAAACATGGAGACTGCTTGGAAAGATGGTTTTAATGGTGGACAGTATCACATGGTTTGAAGTGGTGGGGGGAAAAGGGAAGAGATGCTGGGAGTGCCTCGGTTTTATCCCCTCTGTTGGGTTTTGAATTTGAGCTTGTGTTCTGATTGGTTGTCAGACTCCCATGTAGCCATGTAGGGACAAGGCTGTCCTGAGTCCCAGGCTTGGTTGAGCCTTGCTGGGTGATGATATAATGAAAGGCCTTTGGGCAATTCCTACTATGGCTCTGCCTGAAGGAGGTAGATCTTTGTTATGTAGAATAGACTGGCCCAGGCCTTAATGGCCCATTGACAAAGGGGGGGGTTGAGTTTCTGCCTCCCTTTTAGAGAAAATATTCTGCCCTTTTAATATTTCCTAAAATTATTTTCCTAGGAGAGGGGTGGGTGCTAATTTCCTACATGATAAAATCTTAATTTGCTTGAAACATGTGTATAATATATCTCAACTTTGTTGCTTCTATATTTTAAAGATGTAGTAGTTGCATATTCCATATTTTTCCATTCTAGCTTAAAAACAGGATCCCAACTGAAATAAAAAAAACTTCATTTTAAATGTAAATATGAGGCCACTTTTTCTTTAATGTATTATAACTGTCCAATATTTTCTTTAGGGAAGCATGGAAGAAGAGGCAGAGATTCTCACCGGAGGCTTCTGAGTAGAAATCCATCTCATTCTTATCAGCCCCAGTGCAGGGAAAGCCAGTGGAGAGAGCCTCAACAAACTGGTTCCTTCTCTGAATTTCAGCCCTCAGGTAAAAACAAAATCACACAAAACAGAAATACCAAGCTACGTTTTTAAAATTATTTACCCTAACTTACACTTTTTTTTTAAGTTAAAGTATGAGTCAAGGTCTTGATCGCAATCCCTGAGAATGGTCAATTGATTTTTATACAGTGAAAATATTGAGTAAACAAGAAGAGGGTTTATTTTAATTATAAGGCAAAGCTAACTTTTGTACGAACGACAGAAATAACCACATCAAAACAAAGCTATCTTATTCCAGCATATCTTTCTTTCTCACATATCAGCAGGATTTCCCTGTTTAAGCAAAGACGTTCTGTGTTTGTTTTGTATCAAATTCTTAAGGAATTTCACTAGCCAGCCCACCAATTGCCTGTCTTCTCTTGTCCTAATTTGTTCCTCAGTTCAGTAAAGCTTTTGTCCAGAATCTCTGCTGAATGGTTCTTGGACATACTTGAAAGTGAGCTCTGAATTGCAATAAAGGCGGTTCCCACTTTCAAGCTTGAGTTTTCTTCAGTTTTTCAATGGGACAATTAAAATATCACACATAATTGTCTGCAATTTGGCTCTGTAATTGTCTGTGGTTGGCAGCCTTATATTAGTCCTCTTAAAACACCAAGCTTAGAGCATCTGTTAATTTATCAGCTGAAATGACAAAAGTGTGATTTACCATTTTAAATAACCAGTCTGATCATTTCTCTCTCTCTCTCTCTCTCTCTCTTCTTAGCTGCTTTATGGGTTGAGAGAGAGTTGCAGTGGCAGAAAATGATACTAGTGAAAATACTTTTTTTATAGTAACATTAGGAAGGCTTTTAATGGCTATCACTTTTTAGCTTAACCTGTCTTCAAGCTCCTTGGAAGAGTAGTAGAATTCATCTGGGACTTCCCAAATACTTTACCACACTCAAATCATTTTGAAGACTATCCCTCTGCAATATTCTCAATAGACATTTATCTTACTTTTTGAAACAAAGGCCATGCTGATGGCTAATTCCAAGGGTTGCAGTGTCAATATAATTAGATGGCCCCAGAATAGAGAAGGGTGATCTAGAGCAATAGCCCCCAATCTTTTGGACACCAGGGACTGGTTCTGTGGAGAGAGGTTTTTCCACAGACCAGAGGGGGCATGGTTTTGCATGCTGCCTGCATCCCAGGGATGGGGTTTCGCTTGTTTTCACAGCCCGGTTTTTGGCATGCTACAGGCTGGTACAGGTCCACAGACCAGGGTGGG
>JANHFT010007988.1:29992-47770 GCA_032467955.1 Pseudoxenodon macrops | reverse complement strand
AACGAGTCTCTATGAGACTCGTCGTGCCCCCGCTGCTGCTGCCTCCTGGAGCAGGACTCTGCAAGACAACAAGCCTTACAGAGTCCTGCTCCATGAGTTTAGCCGCTCGGCCGGCGCGAAGAACAGGGAGGGGAGGTGGCGGCAGCGGGACATCGAATCCCACACTCACCGTCTCCTGCGCCCCAAAAATAATAAGCCCCCCCCCAATAATAAGGCCAAGGCCATATTTCGGGGTTCAAAAGAAAACAAGACCCTGTCTTATTTTTGGGGAAACACGGTAGTAACTAAATTGCAAAACAAATGTTATCAATATAAATTCAACAAAAACACAATATAACAACTCCATGTTTAAGCCAGGTTTATTGTATCTCTTGCTTTAATCCCTAAATGTATATTTTAAAAACTATTGCTTTTAAAAGATTCCTGAATCCTAGGATATGGCCCTTTCATTTGGTGGAAGATAATTTCACATTCTGTGCAGCAGGTTTAGATAGTTAATTGGAGCTGGCTAATGATTGATATAGGGATAGAAGAAACTAATTCTTGCAGTACTAATATCAATAGAAGGAGATAATGTGTTTTGAATTTCATTAAAAAGTTGCCATTTAAAAATAAGTAATTATTTCAGAGGTTTCCGTTTTTATCAGACGTATTTATTTTTTAGGTTTATATCCTTTCCTCAGGTGCTTCATATGGTATACATGGATATTATTATTTTTTTCAGTTTTATACACTTTTTTAAAATTCAAATTTTGGAGTGCATGAGAAGGTCCATGCATGCCCTCAAAAATCTATTAGATAAATGTGTTGTGTATTTTTTATTTATTGCCCTTTAAATATTTTTCTTTATTTACAAAGGATAAAGATCTCAGTAAAGAGAATCTAAATTCTGAAATCAATAAAGCAGCAGAGGAAGAGGAGACAACAATTGCAGCAGAAATTGAACAACAGAATGGGAACTGCCAACCAAATGAAGAAACAATCTCAGTTAAAATTGAAGATGTGTAGAATGTTGAATGGACATTTGACCCATTTTACAAAAGAGATACAAAACTGTTTGTCTGTTCTCCAAAATACATCAAAAGAGGATAAAAACATATTAAGCAATCAACTGGACGTACCAAATTCTGCTAGCAGCTATTCCAGTCTTGGTGGTTTGGTCAGCTTGTGGACTGACAAGAAGCAGGACTGACCAATAGGATATGCTGTGACAAAAGCAAACAGCAATGGTCAAATCTTCCAAAATAAATGTATTTCATTGATAATAAAATACTAGGTGGTTACCGTCTGTACTATCCTGAAAAGCTACCGAGGGATGCATTTGGAAGTTGTTAAAATATTTGTAGATTGATAAATTTTGTTTTTCTTATGGTTTTAAAACTAAACTCCATGTGATATGTTTCGATGATGTGCTTGAAAATGGTGCAGAAATAAACATATTTCCCTTGATGTTGTAAATTACAAGTGATGAAAAGTTTTAACCTAACACAGTTTTGCAGTTGTGTTTAGGTTAGTTTTAACTTAACACAGTTTTACAGTTGTGTATAAGGCAAGTGAAGATTCTTCCTCTGTTGTTTGTGACTTTCTTTTTATATTTTTAAAAATATACTTTACAGTGTAAATTTAAATTTCTTCTCTTAACTAGTAGTTGATCAATGCATGCTAATGTTCTGATTCTAAAAAGAAGATCCATGTTTATACTAGAGTTGCATTCTTCCAATTATAAGCACATCAATGTAGTAATTCCAAGCAACTGACTTTGTCTTGAGTTGTATTACAGGGTGCCTAGTCACTTGCAAATAGAACAGAAACAGAAAGATGATTTTTAAAAAACTTTTTCATGGAGATGTAGAGCACAAGCTGATGCTTTAGTGCCTTTGACAGAGAGAATAGTGATTTCTAGTAGTTGCTCTTTTTGATGATTCTATCACACCAGTAGGCAAGCATTTGAAAGATGTCAGTCATATCAACCATTAGTTATTTGAAATAATTTGAATATCTCTTGATTTCAAGTTAAAACAACAACCCTAGCTAAACTAATTGCTCTTTAGGGACCATAAAAAGGCGGGCATAATGCAGTTAATCCATACATTTTTCAGATCATATACTGAACCAGGGAGTTGAATAGTGCTTAAAAAAAAGTAATTTACTTCTCAACAGGACTGGAACATAGAAAGCTCCCTTTAAAAGCATGTATCTTAAGGGCTAAATGTAAGAGGTTATTTCTATACTTTCTATCACAAGTAAAGAAATAATTAAGATTTCTGTTCTGTTTGATAAAGATCCGAAAGAAAAAAGCATATAATGAGCGCAACTAATTCTGGCCTCATTGCAGCCTTTTAAAACGTAAAGCAAAGGTTTATACTGTAAAATCAAGAACTATTTCAATACAATGTAATACAATCATATGGCCTTATAGCACTGAAAAGAGGTATGAAAAGCCAAATAGTCATATAGCTTTCAGTTTGTGTTCTCAATGTTTCTGTTTACGGACAGATAGTTGAGTATTTATGATAAAATGAAAGCTATAAGATAATAGAGCCCTTAGATCGTGACACTGCTTTAGTAGCTTATTGTTGGGTGCGGTGTTTTTTTTGTTTTTTGTTACAGTCTAAAGTTTTTTTCTTCAAAAAACCTTTAGTGAATGCTTTACCATGTAAAGTATGGACAGTCACTTTGTGATGTTTATGCCACATGAAGTTGGCTCGCAAGCAGCTTATTCCGATAAAGCAATGACAAACCTCATGCTTCTTGAAGGGCTGTGAAAGATTTGTTTCTTGGAACAGCAGCTGTCATATTTATGATGTGTAAGTAGCATAGAGCAAAGATTGTATACTTGCTCTCTTTGGTACCATCACTAATAAATTTTAGTATTTTAGAGGGAAGTAGTTTTGATTTGCTTTTTAAAATAATGCCTGGAAGTTGATTATCATTTACTACAATAGCTGCATTTTGTTATGTGGATACTTTGGTTTGTGTTGGTACATAGCAAAGTAAAAAAGATGGAGCACAGAGGAAATATGTATTAAAAGTATATATAACTTTTCAGTATAATGGCCAGTACTTTCATGTTCCTCAAATGTTCCAAGTTTTTTTTTTTCATATATTGCCAAAGATGGTATCACTTTAATTTACAAGCAGAGGCTGAGATGGTTACAGTTGGCCTAGTGAGTCTTTGATTGGGATCAATTTAAAATTAGTTAATGTAGCTGAATAGGTTAAGGTCGTGTGAGTCTACAATAAAATCCCTGTTGAAATTGCATCAGATCATTGAGATACTTTTTGTTTTGTTTCTGTGTAGTTCCACAGGAATACATAAACATTTCCTTATGCAAAATATTGCACCAAATTGAAGAATACTGTAGCCAGCGTTTGCATGATTTTTTTTCTTCTACAGTTTTTTCAGAGGGTTCAAATTCCTCCCGTAGATTTTGAACACTAAAGTTGCAGTGGAGGTGTGGAAACAGGAAGATGTAGAGCAAAGAAGAGGAAGAGGAAGACTGCCCAGACTGCCTTGCAGAACTCTGGGAACAATTGTAAAACAAACCCCAAAGTATACAAATTTATTTCAATGTGACAAAAAAGTCTTGCATAATATAGTAGAATGCTGTCAGTTTAAAACACATAAGTTCTCAAGCTGAATTTACTTTTTTAAAATTTCCGCAAAATTGTTAGTAAGGACCACAGCCTATCTTTCTGCCTCATGCATTATAACCACAAATGTGTTGATCGAGGTTGTAGATATAATCTATCTTTAATGACAGATACAGAAATGATAGATTTGGAGGTAACAAGGATTGTAGAATGGATGGGTATGATGACCCTGTTGTCTGTGCAAATGCATCTTGGGTAAATGTGGAAAGAGCTGCTATCTGCACAGGTGCCAAAGAAGCCAACTTTGCTAAATGTTGCTGACAAGGCACTGGGAATAGAAGGTAGTCTTGGATCCTTATAGGACTTTGAAACCTGTTAGAACAATTAAGCTGGGGATTTACCTTACACTTCCAAGAGTTCTAGCAATGTAAATAATTTAGAAGTAACTTATTCCACACTGCCATCAAAGATAAAAGTCATATAATACAATGGAGGGGTAGGGGAGTTAAACTGGAAAGCATGAAAGGTACTGTACTTGTTTTAATTTCCACTGCCTTACCACGCATTCTGCTATCAAGCCACTTCCAAATAGCATGAATTCTTTTGATTGGAAAATATTAACTTCTAAGTGACTATTCATATCCAGAAAGCTTCAGGAACAAACAATTGGTAAGCTCAGCTAAAAAAAGACAGTATGGTTCATTGCAAAAATATTAATATAGATATTGGATATATTAATTTCTGTTAGCATTTGTTTACCTTCATATAAGGTATATAATAGGGATCAAAAGCAATGTGGCCTTTATTTTAGACTACTGTTATGTTAATTGAAGAAATGGTTCAAGCTTTGACAACTTGAATAGCACAATTTGAAAATATTTATTTTTCTACATTGCTACAAATAGAACTGAATTGTGAAAAACATTGGGCATAATCAGAGGTGGGATTCATTTACCTTCCCTACTAGTTCGCAAATGGGAGTGTGTGCATATGCACGCTCATGCACGTTTGCATGTGCACAGCCTGTGCATGCACACAGCTTTCTGTGCATGCGAAGACAAGGTGTGTTATGTACGGGCGGGTGGGCGGAGCCTCCCACAGTCTCCGCTACCGGTTTGTGCAATCCGGAGAGAACCGACTGAATCCCACCACAGATAATGTACATTAGAAAAAAATATCTGCAAAGAATGGACCAAGATGGTGCCAATGCCTTTAAACTGTAGGGAGGGATGGCTTCAATAGCTCACAACATCCCTCTAGAAATATAGCGCTGAATTGCTTCAAGTAAAAATCATTAGGCTTAAAAATAATTAAATTCCCATGGTGGAAATTAATATAATTGTATGGCGGAGCTTAAACTCAGACGTATTTGTAATTATAATTAGATCCTTCCCAATGATACATGAAATATAACGAAATAATTTCAATAAGATTGTCTGATTAGAATCTATCAAAACAATTGCTACATATGCCAATATGAATTCTAATTACATTTCCTCCCATCCAGTGGTAAAAGAGGTTTTTGCTCATATTTCGATATACTTTCTGAGGATCGATTTACTGCCTGAAGCATCATCGGCGTTACCTCACAGGATCTCCAGAGCAGCAAGATACCAGTGATTTTGCTTCCTGAGCTTTTGGACAACTCCTGTTAGAGATGGACCGATTTCGTAGGCAGATTCTCTGAAAGCTTCTGCATGGCTTTGTGACTGAATTCCATACCGACATAATCAAGGTGAAGGCCTGCCTTTGCCTTCTCACTGGCATTTACTCTGTTATGAGGCTTGGGAAGTGTTCCTTCCTTTTCCCTTACAACTGCTTCAGAATACTCTGTGGAAACTCTCCCAGTTGCTGGACTTGATGGAGGAAATGCCTCCAAATCATCCTTTATCACGTAAAGCTTATCCGCTTCGTACAGTGGCACTGAAGGAAGCAATGGTTGTAAGCTGGGTCTCAGGAGAACCTGCATATACAATGAAGTGGAAAATAAAATAACTTGTCACTGTATTCAAACAACACATTAAGCCACAAACCAGACAACCTTACCAGTTCATTTGGGTAATTATATCCTGTGCAGGCCCAGAACATTGGACTAATTGAGCATAAGAGTTAAATTAACCACGGGTAAGTATTGTGCAAACACAGCCTTAATCTCTTATGGCAATATCAGAGTTAAAGGTATTAATTCCTAAAGTAAAATTAATAAGAAACAAATTGAGAACATTACTTTTACTGTGATTTAATTAATCATGGTTTGACACTGCAAGGTGTAGGACCTAATAACCTCCAGTTGTGCTGGACTGCAGGGCACAACATTCCTAGCCAACATACCCATTAGCTATGTTGATTGGCAATTAGAGAGTAGAGATCAATTTATTCAGAGGTGGCAGATTCATATGGTTGACCTACTTTGTCCGGTTTAATCTTTTTTTACAGGAAACCTCTTTTCACTATTATAGTACTAATCATAATCTGTTTCTCTAATATTTTTAAAAATATTCATCTATTTTCTACACAGGGATATTATATTCTTTGTACAAATTATAGTATAGTAATACTGATGAAAAGCTTTTTGTAAACTTTTTTGTATTGCCATATTATCCGTTATTACAAGAGCTGGGGTGGTGCAATGGGGAGAATGCAATATTGCAGGCTAATTATGCTGACTATCCTCACCGGCTCAAGGTTGACTCAGCCTTCTATCCTTCTAGGTTGGTAAAATGAGGACCCAGATTGTTGGGGGCAATATGCTGATTCTGTAAACCGCTTAGAGAATGCTGTAAAGTACTGTGAAGTGGTACATAAGTCTAAGTGCTATTGCTATTTCTCTTGCTCTCTCTTAAAGTTTCAGTAGCATTTTCTTTCTTTTCTTAATTTATACGCCAGCCATTTCCAACTTTATTTGGAAATGTATATAGAAGATAGTACACAGAATTAAGAAATGTAAATGAGAATTGAGTTAAAATAATATGGTATTCTGTTCAGGCAGAGAATTAACTTTGTTAAACCTTGATTATTGAATCTGACTTTACACATAGAAATTCGAAAATGAGATGACCTATCAATGGAACTCAACAGAGCTTTCTTAAAAATAGCAAAATAATTCTCCACATTGATCTGCTCAGGGTTATTCTAGACCAGGGGTGTCAAACTCAATTTCATTGTTTGACCTCGTAGGAGTGGGGTGGGCATGGCCAGGCTGGGCGTGACCAGCTTGACATCACTTGTGCTGGGGGCACCTGTGGTGGCGCAAGCACTCTACCAGCGAAAATGGACTTCTGAGCTCCATGTTCGGCTGCAACGATCTCCTGCAACCCTCTGCCAGCAAAAACGGAGCTCCGTTTTCATCGGCAGAGGCACCACAGGCCTGTCCTTTGCTGTTTCCAGGACGACCCTGCAGGTCGGATCTAAGCACTCCGCAGACCAGATCTGGCTCCCGGGCCTTGAGTTTGACACCCCTGTTCTAGACCCATAAAAGATGAGAGTGCGGACAGCAAAAAACCAACAGTATGTTGATTCAAATACAACAGTGGAAAGGCATTCTATACATACACAATTAGGCTATTCTATTTAACAATGGAGTATTAAATGGTGCTAAAATGCTTAAAAGAATCATACCACTGGAAAAGTTCTTTCTGCAACTTGCATAGCACTGCTATCTTTCGGATTTGGGACAGCTGGCCAGCATGATTTTCTTGATCTGAAAGTCCAAATTTTGTTGAAAACATGAAAATTATTTTTTAGTTCTTAAAAACCTAATCCTGCAAGTTTCATCATAAATTCAGTGTTAACAGGATATACAGCTGAGCACCTGGCAGAAATGACCTTTTGGCCAAAGCATTTAGAATGGGCTTATCTGAGAAAAACCAACTAGCAGGTGCAATTTAAATGCTGTAAATATCAATTTGTGCAATTTGGTGCAGTTTGTAAAAGTAACTCCTAGCTAAAATTGCATGAAATACACTATTTAAACATATAGGTTTTTTTTCCTGCATAATCCATCACACACTCACAGCAAAAGTTGTGGGAGCTAAGAATTGTCAGGATTGTGAGATTTATGTACCGGTATTAGTATATTTATTACCAAACATTCATTTTTTAATTATTGTTTGATTCTTCCTTTCTTTACGCAGCATTTTCTTACCGGCAAATGCCATCCTATTCAATTGCTCATAATGGTTTTCCTATTTGCCTTGTGCTAGTCAATGCATCCTGATCATCAAACCCTTGACAACGATTTTCTGTTTTATTAAAACGTTTATAATTCAAGGGTTTAAAATACTTTTACATTTTATTGGTCTACATTCTCTTTTAAACTGCAAGTAGTAAACAAACGATCATTTTTGGTTATGGAAACTCTGCATTTCATGGTTTCTGAGAAACAAGATTGTAATCTGCCAGCAAAGAACTTGATGTAGCTTTGCAAGCTTTCTCGTGGGAACACAATAATCGCCTTTGCCCTTATTTTTGCTGGCAGGCTGGGTGCAAAAAAGAACTCCCGTAATGTGTTGAGATGGCAGAAGCTTAAATGTGCTGGTTCAAAAGCTTCCCCCCACCCCCAATTGTCCTAGCAGGCCCTCAATAAGGAAAGTATCCTTACTGCTTTTCTCATCATTTTCTGAATGGGAAATCACAAAGCAAATGCAGAAGGGGAAGAAGAAAAGGGGGGGAAATGATTTCACATGATGTTAGAGCCAGTTCATTTGCAATGGTTTCTCTCTGCCCTTCTCCAGCCCATTGTATTGCACTTGCTTCTGTATACTCCTCCTGAAACCCCTCTGAGTGCTTATTCCCAGATCAGGCTTAATAGAGGGATAGAATCAAGATCGTGAGAAGTGATACTACTGATTTATAATGCCTTGGTAAGACCACACTTGGAATACTGCATCTAATTTTGGTCACCACAATATAAAAATGATGTTGAGACTCTGGAAAGAGTGCAGAAAAGAGTGACAAAGATGACTGCGGGAGGGGGCTGAAAGCTAAAACACATGAGGAATGTTTGCAGGAATTGGATATGTCTAGTCTAGTGAAAAGAAATACTAGGGGTGACATGACAGTAGTGTTCCAATATTTGAGGGACTGCCACAAAGAAGAGGGAGTCAACCTATTCTCCAAAGCGCTAGAAGGCAAAACAAGAAGCAATGAATGAAACAAAGAGAGAAACAACCTAGAACCAAGGAATCACTACCTGATTTTGTGGTTTCTTACCCTAACCCCCAAAACTTTAACCTTAGACTGTCTACTGTTGACCTCACCCCATTCATAAAAGGTCTGTAAAGGGGCATGCATAAGCACACCAATGTGCCTACCATCCCTGTCCTAATGTCCCCATGTATCCGTAACCATCTCATGTATTCATAACCATGTTTATACTTTTATCTGTTATTTTATATATGCTTGATAAAATAAATAAATAAATAAATAAAATAAATAAACTTCCTGACAGTAAGAACAATCAACCAGTGGAACTGCTTGCCTTTAGAAGTTGTGGGGGCTCCAACACTAGAGACCTTTAAGAAGGGCCTGGACAACTATTTGTTGAAAATGATATAGGCTCTCCTGCTTGAGGATAGAGATTGGGCTAGAAGACCTCCAAGGTCCCTTCCAACTCTGTTATTCTGCTAATAATGTTACTTTACTTCTTAACTTTTGTAGAGCTGGACAACAAGGTAATGGTGAGTCCATGGAGGAGGTGAGCAGAACCCTATTTTTCTTTTGTTCATGACTTTAAAAGTTTTGTACCACTTTTGACTTTGTGGCTTTTGTTTGCTAATTACCACAAATTGAAGAAAAACATGCAAAACAATTAAAATACTTCTAGCTCATGAAAATATAATTACCGTTTGAGGACTGAGGAGCACATTGTGATAGTAATAGCTGGGATTATTATGAGGCCAAGACAGAGGCCAACAACCATTCCTCCAAATTCTCCTTGATCTAAGAAGAAATAAGCAACAGAAAAAGTTGAGAAACACGGCTCTAGGGAATTAGTCTTTTTGGTTAAAAAAAGGTTCCACTGGTAAGTAAGATAACTCTCTTCTCTATCAAGAATCTAACATATGCAGTTATTTATGGCCCAGTAACTGGTTAGGAGGGATAGCTGTGCCCATTGTTGGCACTGAAAAGGTTGACCATTTCTGCTGGGTCAATGTGGAATACAACCTAGTCCTTAATTTGACTACATACTCAGCTGGGTAACATTAATGTGAAAGAGTAGAATACATATGAAAAGTAATAATAAGTAAATGCATAATAATAAAATATCAAAATACCATATTTCAGCGTAGTAAAATCCTGCGTCTGGCTTTGAGCTCCTTCTCCCTTTCTAGTGATGCCAGAGATGTGGACTGTATAATGGGTATTTGACTTAAGATTAGCCAAGCGGTGCTGTTTCATTGAAGAATTGAGAGTAACAGCTGTAATGGAAGGGAAGGACTAAATTGTTATGAATAATAGTTGCTGCGCCTCCCCCAGGAGAGGAATAATTCATTGTAAGTGTATTTGGGTGATAAATAAATATCTTCTAAGTCAGTGTTTCTCAATCTTGGCAACCTTAAGATGGGTGGACTTCAACTCCCAGAATTCATTCAACACTGTTGAATTCATTCAACACAAATAAGCTACTCTCTAACAAACAATTTTGTTTCAGAAAAAAATCCTGTAATCTACAACTTCTACACTTCAAAAACATATGGACTACAAAGCTCGATCAGGACAAAGCAATTGACACAATTTACATAGACTTCTGTAAAGCCTTTGATTCAGTGATCCACGGCAAACTACTTCTAAAACTATAATCCTATGGCATCTCTGTACCCTACATAATTGAATAGCAGCATTCCTGTCAAACAAACAACAAATGGTCAAAATAGGGAGTGCCCTATCAAATCCTGCACCTGTTAACAGTAGTGTTCCCCAAGGTAACATTCTAGGACCAACACTCTTCATACTTTAAATAAACGACCTTTGCGATCATATTATAAGCAACTGCATTCTCTTCGCCAATGATGTAAAACTATTTAACACCACTGACAATGCTTCTACCCTTCAAAAAGACCTTGACTATGTATCAAACCGGTCAAACAATTGGCAACTCCAAATTTCAACCAAGAAATGCTCTGTTTTACACATTGGCAAAAAGAATCAGAAGACAAAATACAAGCTGAGTGGACACAACCTTGTAGATGACTCTTACTCTGTTAACGACCTTGGAGTACTCATATCTAATGATCTAAGTGCCAAAGCCAACTGTAACAACATCGCCAAAAAGGCATTAAGAGTTGTAAACCTAATCTTGTGTAGCTTCTTCTCCTGGAATATTACACTACTAAACAGAGCATACACAACATTTGTTAGACCAATTCTTGAATATAGCTCATCTGTCTACAACCTGCACTGCATATTAGACATTAATACAATTGAGCGTGTCCAGAGATATTTCACGAGAAGAGTCCTCCAGTCCTCTGCACACAACAGAATACCTTATGCCACCAGACTTGAAATTCTGGCTTTAGACAACTTAGAACTATGCCGCCTTCGATATGATCTAAGCGTAGTTCATAAAATTATCCACTACACTGTCCTACCTGTCAACGACTACTTCAGCTTCAACCACAACAATACATGAGCACACATAGATAGAAATATAAAGTGAACCGTTCCAAACTCGATTACAGAAAATACGTCTTCAGCAACAGAGTGGTCAATGCCTGGAATGCACTACCTGACTCTATGATTTCTTCCCCAAACCCCCAAAACGTTAACCTTAAATTGTCTACTGTTGACCTCACCCCATTCCTAAGAGGTCTGTAAGGGGCGTGCTTAAGTGCACCATCATGCCTACCGTCCCTATCCTAATGTTCCCTTTTATTCGTATTCATTTCATGTATGTGTCAAGTCATGTTTATACTTATATATATTATCTAATACATGCTTGACAAATTAAATAAATAAATAATAAATAAACTGTTCTAAGCTCTCAGTGACGCTTTCCTCAAATGATAAATGGAGAATTCTTCCCTTGAGGTTTGACCAGTGATTGACCTTGTCTCTTCTCTTAATATACTTTACACTACATGGCACCTTTGTATATGTAGTGTAGAAGCTATTGTATTTTGCCTCCACTTACACATAGAATCAAATGATCTTGAACAATTCAAACTTTGCTTAGCAATACAGATGCTCCTTGTTTAATGACAACCCATTCAGCATCCACTCAAATTTGAATCATAATGATGGGAATTGTGACCAAACTTCATAAACGGTGGTTGCAGTGTCCCCACAATCAAGTAATTAAGATTTGTGACTTTCCAAGCTGGCTTCTCACAAGTAAAGTGAGGGGAAGCTGCCAAGAAGTTAGAAATTGTGATTATTAGAGGTTGTCACTTACCTACCTGTGCAGTCTTTGCTTGACTATGACAATCAAAACTGCAGAAGTACTGTCACTAAGCTGCATGATGGTCATATGACTGTTTTGACATGATTGTATCACTTAACAACAGACTTTACCAATTAGTATAATTCAAGAAGGCCTACATGTAACATCATATGAGCAGTCAATACATGTGGATTCTCTTTAAAAAGGATCATCAACAGAACTTCACTGTGCTTTATGTACTGTACCATTATTTCTTAGCTGACTGCAAGACACTGTCAAGGTCTCTTTTTAAATTCTAGTTTAGTTATATTTGTTACCTTCCCTTCTTTCTCCCCTTTTTACCCTGTCCAACTCTCAGCTGCTTCTCTTTTCTCTTTCACGTCTTCCTCTTTCTGAGTTCTTTTAATTTCACAACCGGTTTCTTTATAAAAGAAAAAGATGAAGGAAAGTTAAAGGGAACCAGCTCTTCTGCATTTAGACTATGATGCCTTGCTTTCTGAAAAGACTTCAAATCCCTTCTTTGACATTTAATCATGCTGCTCTGTAGGAGAGTATCTTGCAGAATATGGATTCTAAGTATCTTTTTCTCCAGCGTTTGAAGTTAAAAGCATTTTTTTCCACTTAAATATTTTATTGAAGTGGAGTAAAAGATTCATATTATTTCAGAATAGTAAAGCATTTGCAGCATGTGGGTCATTATGAACAGTGCTCACTGCTGCCTCCAAAATCAAAATGCATAGATGTGATACATGCCTGCTAACTTTCCTTTCCTCTCTCTCTTTTATAGGAAACTTTAAAAATTAGGCGCCTAATATTGTATGAGTTAAAGAAAATCTATTTCTATATAAAAAATATCCCAAAACCGTTCAGTTATCTCTTATTTGCAATCTGGCTGAAAAAGAAAGCAATGGTTTACCAGAAGTGAATATTGCAACGTTGAGTCATTAGTGAGATTTTTGTGAATGGTATTTCCCGTCCCTTTCTTCTTAGCAGATCTTCATGCAAAGAAGTATTCCCAGATACTACTTTTAAAAGTAAAGCTTTGTAACAACATTCAATACACTTTTTTTCATGTGGGAACATCTGATTTGTTTCTGGAACATGATCTGGAGTTCTACTTTTTTCTCGTTTCTTCCCAACCCACCACATTTAAAATTTCCCCTACATTATATACATTACATACATTTCAGTGGTGAAATCCAAATATTTTTACTACTGGTTCTGTGGGCGTGGTTTGGTGGGCATGGTGTAGCTTGGTGGGCTGACCTGGTGGACGTGGCAGGGGAAGGATATTCTAAAATCTCCATTCCCACCCCACTCTGGGGCCAGCCAGAGGTAGTATTTGCCGGTTCTCCAAACTACTCAAAATTTCCGCTATCGGTTCTCCAGATCCTGTCAGAACCTGCTGGATTTCACCCCTGATACATTTATACATTTATTATTATATAAAATAATAAAATTATTTTCCACTGGGGCCTTTGAGGACCTTCAGACATTAATTCACTTATTACATTCCAACACAGCTGGGGATATTAGCTTGGGAAAAGCTGATAGAATATTTCCTTAGGTCTTCAGGTCCTTATATATTTTTTGTATTTTATCGTAAGAAAATTTAGAGGATGCAGAGAACATTTACAAGTGATTTCCAATGTATTCAACAGTACATCCTGCTCCTTGACACATCCACAAAAACGTCTTGCAAGTTCCAGTGCCTTTATAAAGTAATGGTATGGACTAATCCTGTTTAACTAAGCTTTCCCTAACATGACAAGTGAACATTTGGGAATTCTCAGTTTAACTTTTGCTTCTGATCTGACATGAGCAAATGGCCTTAGACAAGAGGTCTACATTATAGGATTGTCCTCAACAGAACTGACAAATAGGCCTTAAAGCACTTTGAAGGCTCTGAAGTTTATAAGATGCTGAAGTTATGGAGCAATTTATATATCATCTGCCTTTGGGAATTTAATTAACTCTCTTCTTCCTCCTTAATTTTAAAAATTTCATTCGAGTGAAGGGAAACTTCAGTAGTGCTAAACACAAGGAATAATTTCTTCAATACTTTCCATTTTGAATAACACATTTGTTTACAGAGTGGGTATATAATAAATCTTTTGATTAATTATGTCCATGCAATGAAGTAAATTACCCGAAGAGATGCTGTTTGTGACATCTGTGTAGTGAATTCTGTATCCCACAAGGAAACCCAAGCAATCTTTCGTAGGTATCTTAGTCCAGTTCACAACAGCTGAATGTTTGTCCACAACTGCAATTGTTACATTAGCTGGACCTATCCTGGGAACTGAAAAAGAACATCCAAATCAATTTTCCATTTTCCAAAATTATTTTGATCAATTGTATATAGTCTTGTCCTGTTAGACTTTGCAAAGTACTGATATGAGAGAAAAATGCTTGGTTACAGCTCCTTTCTATCATATCAATATACTTCAGGAGTCCTGAATTAATTCTTAAATCAATTGTACTGCAACCCTCAACATCAAGAGTCAGCACACATTGGAAATAATGCACTTGTGGTCTGGTACTTCTTAAGCCTATTGAGTCACAGAAATGAATTTCAATTACTCATAATGCAATAAACCTTGACATATTCCTTCTAGACAGCCATACCAATTGGACTAGACTCTATACTGTTTTTTCGTATGTGAATCAATCTGATTTTCATTCGATCATTAATTTATAGAAGACATAAAATTAACATCTATTGATCTTCACAAGTGTAACAAAAATATTTATTTGCCTGCTCCCACCTTCTGAACTTCATAAACTGTTTTCTCTTGCCCTGAGGTAGAATATGGGTGATGGGGGTGGAATCTTTTTGGTTGATTATTGCCTGCTTGACTTTTGGGTTTTTAGTTTCTGGTTATCTGTATTTTTTCTCCTCTTGATATATTTTGTTTTCTTTAATTTTTAGCTGTAAGTCACCCAATGTTATTAGGGAATTGGCATCCTTGAAATTGGAAGGTAAAAAAATTCCATCATCAAATTCACTTCAGCAGAGGGCGGTGATAGCAAATTAGAAACACAAGTCTATTTATTGTAAAGCTACCCACAATGGCCAAGTGCTCCATTACCAAAGTAACAACTCAACCTCCTACAAGAGTAGCTGTGCAAGAACGCCATTTAGACAAGCACAAACATACAGGAGCAACTCTGAACATCTGAAAAAGGAAACAGATAATCTGTACAGCATCTTCCAACAAAATGGATAACCATGCAACTTCATCAACTAGTGCCTGACCACTCAACCCAATATAGCAGAAGCTGTGAAAAAGGATAACATTGCCTATACATCAAAAACATAAGCAGACTATTACAATCACATGGCATCACCATAGCAATAAAACAACCAAAGCCCTCCAAAGCAGCCTAAGTAAACCAAAAGATCTACAGCATACAATGTAAGGACTGTAACAGCCATTACATAGGACAAACTGGGAGAAGACTGGCAGAATGCATCGATAAACACCAACTAGCAGTCAGAAGACATGATGAAAACTTCTTAATTTCATAGTACATGGACAGATTTAACCATAATTTCAATTAGAAAACTGTGATTATCCTAGACCAAGCAAAGTCCCAAAATGCTAGGGAATTCCTGGAATCCTGGCACTGACACAAATCAACCATCAACATGCACATAGAGATAAACAATATCTATATACCATTCAGAAGAGACAATCAAAAAGCCAAAAAGGGAGAGGGAAAGACCAAAATTCCTCCTCGCCAGCAATCAATATCCAGATGAACAGATATTTAACACCAAGATTAACACTAGACCAACAATCAAGAAGTGAACAATACCACAATCAAGGAACTGTCAACTCAGACAAACAAAGAATAAACAACAGCCTAATGAAGCAACCACCAAGATCACTCCCATAAATACTGACAGGGCAATCCACTAGTGTATAAAATGAGAACAAAACATTGATGATGTTACCTAGTTTGGTAATGAAATATCTGCTAGAAAACAAGAGAGCAACAAAGACCCTATAAAGCTATAAATCTTTGGGAAACAAATTTGGATTTTTTTACTCTCACTGACTTTTATATGACATGAATGTTAACATTAAAAAAGTGTCTTAACTTTTGGTATTCCTCAATCAAAAGTTTGTAAAAGTGATGTCTGAAGAAAACTGAAAACTACATACAGACAAGTTTAAAATTGGGAAATATATATTTAAAAAGTTCCATATCCAGGGAAATATAGATGTCAAAGAAAATAAATCTGCATTGGAGCTTTGAGTAATCCAAAGAATAAAATTTGAAAATGCAGAAGGAGGATTATAGAAGGTGTGCAAGGGAACCGCTGTCTTCCTGAATCCGCTGACAGAAGCAATTCTGCTAGGAGGAACGCTGCACTAGATTTCATTCCCTATTTGCATTGCAGTATTTCATGGCAGAAACTGGAAAGCAGATAAAATTTATGTGTATGCTGATGTTCTGGATTAGTGCATAGAAAAAATTAATATGCTTGATAAAGCAGCCAAAGGACACCGCCTCCCCCGAGTCATTCAACTTCTGCAATTTACTGCTATTATTTTCTATTTTAGTATTTATTTAGATTCTTTTATCTTACTGACTTATAATATAAATGCATACAGCAGCATTAAAGAATGAAGAAAATAGCGAGATTAATAAGCACTGCAATAAAAATTAAAAATGGAAAAAAGAAAAAGAACACTTGGAAACTACATTATAAATATCTTAAGCCCGGTTCCTCTTATATAATCAAACATCCCAAACCATAACACTATAATTAGGAGATTGGAATGGAATTCACTAAAAGTGACAAACAGTAAGCAAAGCGAGAAAGTGCTATAAAAATACCTCCTTCCATTGCATAGAAGTTGGCCGCTGCCAATGTCCGTTCATCTTTCATTAAGTCCTTGCTTTGACGGTCCAATGCATGCAGCATTACTTTATATAACTGATAAGGTTGGAGGTGATCTAAGTAACAGAAATTTTGGAAATACACAATTAAGAAAACAATATGATTTAAGGAAAAAGAACCGCTTATCAGTGAAAAACAGACGAGATACAATAAAGTAGATAAACAAATCTGCTACTCTGCATCAGAAGCAGAGACAGTAAAAGCGATGATGTATAAATTCAAATAATAGAAATACCTCGAAGGAGTTACTAAGAAGTAGCTTTGCTGCACCAAAGGAACTGGGTTCAATTGGGGTTAAGCAGAAAACTATTGACAAAAGGAAGGACTGGCAACCCAATACAGAGATTGTGTAGGAGCAGCTGCTGACATGCGGAGTTTGTTGCTAGGACCGGATTCAAGAGATTTGAAGGACCTTGTGGATGTAATTTCAGAGGCCTTTTCTATGATCATGGAAGATGGGCATAGCACAAGGAATTGGAAGACAAAGGGGGGAAGGCCCTGGATAATTAAGGAGTAAGCTAATTTAAGTGATGCTGCACAAAATTATGGAACAAATTATCAGATTAACATAGTTGGAAGGGACCTTGTAAACCATCTAGTCCAATCCCCCCACCCAAGCAGGAGACCCTACATCATTTCTGACAAATGGCAGTCCAATCTCTTCTTGAAAGCCTCCAGTGATAAAGCTCCCACAACTTCTGAAGGCAAGCTGTTCTGTTGGTTGATAGTTCTCACTGTCAGAAAATTTCTCCTTATTTCCAGGTGGAATCTCTCTCTTTGTTCAGTTTCCATCCATTGTTCCTTGTCTGGCCTTCAGGTGCCTTGGAAAATAGCTTGACCCCTTCCTCTCTGTGGGAGCCCCTCAAGTATTGGAACACTGCTATCCAGT
>JANHFT010007988.1:18443-29892 GCA_032467955.1 Pseudoxenodon macrops | reverse complement strand
TTCCTTGTCTGGCCTTCAGGTGCCTTGGAAAATAGCTTGACCCCTTCCTCTCTGTGGCAGCCCCTCAAGTATTGGAACGCTGCTATCCTGTCTCCCTGGTCCTTAATTAATAAGCACTCTGTGAGTATTTAATAATAATGCCTTGCATGGCAGGAGACTGCATTGATTGACTTAGAATAAGTCATGCCAAATCTGTCTGAATTTCTTTTTCGAGAGTGACCACTTTAGTTAACCAGAGTCTTGTAGAGTGCTTGACTTCAGCAAAGAATCTTTATTTTTTATTTTTTTTTTTATTTATAATCTCATAAAGACTCATGAAATTCCAGGTGAGAAAGTGATTTTATTATGTTTACAGGTTTCATTCCTTTTGTTTCTCATTAAAAATTTCTCAGTTCTCCTTTTGGGTGTCATGCCTTTGGCATCATTGCTACGGCTAAGAATAATGCAGTTTTCTTAATATATTCACTTACCATTATTCAAAAGTCTCTGTGCGAGTCTCACTGAATGAAAAAATGCACATAAATTCCACAAGGGGGATTAAGATGAAATGTTCAGTACCTTGCTTCTGAACTCAAGTTATGCAGTATTTGAAATATTTTGCTTTAAATTTGTATTTGCTGTTAAGAGATTAAGTTTATGCTAACTGCCCTGTTTTCGTGTTAATTGACAAAATTTAATCTACAGTCCAACAAATACCCCAGTCCAGTTAAGTAAAGACCCAGATTTGAAAGCAGGCTTCTTAGGTTACAATAGACATTTGATATCAATTGGTTTAAGTGTATCTAATTCTATGTTAGATTGTGGTTGAAATCTACACTTATACCAGAATGCAAAGCAATTCTAACATTCAGTGACTTTTCTTTGATGCAGTTGGAAATTCATATTTTCATTTCAGTCATTCCTGTTGCTCTTTTTGTATGCAAATATAAAACTGCACAAGCCCAAACAGAACTATAAACTCATTTTCAATATGGTTTCTTAAAATGAAAACAACATTCTACTTTTAACATATTATAAAGGTGGCATTACCAAGTATTACGTTTGTTTCATTTTGACAGAAACGTTTAGATTTCATGTCTTCCATTCCAGTGCCCCAATCAATAGCGAGGCAATCAGGATTATATTTTAGATTCCAGGTTATAATGGTATAATTTTGCTTATTTGAAATAATGAGATGACCAGGTAAATCTGTAAGAATAAGTAGAAATGTTAATAAGTAAGAGAATATTCTTCAAAGAAAACTCACTCTTAACCTCTCACATGGGAGAAATTTTTATATATTTTTCTGCAGAATAAGGTGAAAAGAAGGATACAAATGGAATAAAATATATAATATTCCACTCTTATGGTTTGAGCACCACATGATGTACTAATGCTACAGGGTCTAAACATATTGAATTCTATGTTGTATTATTCCATGAATTCAGAGATAATAAAACAGAAAAACCTGAGGCAAGACAGCATTTTAAAAAATGATGTTCCATGGTTTGTTATCTGAAACTTAAAATACAAATGGAAAGTTTCTCTTGACATTCTTTTAAGAAACTATTTTACCTGAATATGTTGATATGAAATCTGGAATCCTGTAAGTCACTGAAGCGGACTTTCCATGTTCATTATAGGCAGTGATTTTAATATTGTAAGCTGCCATTGAGAGATTCAGATGCAGGCAAGTTTTCTTTATGTTGAGATATGTTATTCCATGGAAGGAGTCAAGAATTCTCTTAATATGTATGAAATATCCAATGGTATGCTTCCTTTCACCAGTCTAGGGCAGATAAATATCAGCACCGAACAATTAAGCACAACAGTAATATTATAAATAGAGTTAAATTTGTAAATAATGCAAAAGTAATCCAAATAAATTATGTAATTTAGTTTTCATTGACAAATATAATTAACCATGACTTCATTAGATGTTTTTCAATATCAATTTTTCTTGGCTATATTTAATTATCTGACTGCCATACAATTCAGTATTTCTATGCCTTTATAAAATAAGACTTAATTAACCAGTTCCTTGGATAGGAAATAAATGATGTGAAGGTAAGCTTCCTCTCAAGTTTCAGCCTTAAACCTTCTAAAACATAGTTTTCTAATTCAGATGTTAGGGAAGCTATGATTGCGCAAACCAAGAATGATTGATCTAAGCAGTGGTGGGTTGTGTATATTTTTGCTGCCGGTTTGCTCAGGGTCGCGTTGCATGTGCATGCGTGAAGCGCGCATGCAGCAATGAAAAATTAGCAAAAATCTATCCAAAATGGCGGCACCCACGGAGACACTGACGGAACTGGCTCTGTGACATCATTGCGGAGTTACTAACGGTTCTATAGAACCGGAGAGAACCAGTAGGAACCCACCTCTGGGTGGACTTCAATTCCTAGAATTCCTCAGCCAGCAAGTCCACAAGCCTTAAGGTTGCCAAGGTTGGAGACCCCTGATCTAAGGCACTGATTGTAACATATTTTCTAGAGGGTCTTTAATGAGCAAAGAGAAAACATTCATGTGTGTCTTCTTAAGCTTTATGGGGTGAGAGGACAAGAAAAAAGTAACAAATAATTATGAAAATGAAAATATACCTCCCATGTAAGAAACAGGCTTCTTTTCCCTGGTGAGATCTCCTTAGTTATATTTTCCAATATTGTAGGCTTTTTGGTAAGCTCTGTGAAAGGACAATAGTATGTCAAGTCTCATTTCAGAACTGCATGCACAGGAACTCTTTCATAAAATAACAAGTGAAACTTTGAAATTCATCAATACAGTAATGTTGTCTTATCAATTACCCAACATGACACTCACTATATGGGATAGTAATTTCTTCTGTCCAAAGGCAAACAGAACAGCTGTTATTCTTGGGTATGCATCTGAGGCGAACCATGTAGGATTCTGCTGGGTTTACATCAGGGATAGTAACATTAAAGGCTTTCATCTCCATGGAGACCTGCAAAGAATTTGAGATAAGAGCACCTTTATCACAAACACATTGTTTTCTTGGAAATAGTTTGCCATTAGCTTCTTCACACAGGGCTTCTCTGTAAGAATATTGCATGCATTGTCCTGCCTTTGTCCTATTTCTTTTAAACACTTTAATACAGAATGCCTTCATTATTATAACTTCACATTATTGAGTTTTGTATCTTAACTAGGTGCATTTTAAAATTACAAATTATTGTTTCGAGGTGTTCTGAGCATAGGAAGCAATACAGAAACAGAAAAAAAACTAAATAAATTAAACTGTCCCCAAATGATCCCATTACGTTCAATGGACTTATTCTTAGATAAACAAATATAAAACTGTGTCCTTACAGCATAATCTGGTGCAATTTAGTAATAAGGTAATCTGTTATATGGGCTAATAATTGTTTACAGAAGTGTCCAATTAGGCTGTAGTCCTTAGTCAGCATCCCAAGACCTTAGATCAGAAAGTAAGATACAAGCATCCCTTTTGCTATGAATGCAAAAATATCATTCAGCATAGTGTTCTGTGGTCAAATTATTGATGCTGTTGTTAGCAGCAAAAGTTGGCAGATCTGATTCAGAATGAGAGAAAATAGGTCTTTACTTGAGTTAATCCCTTCAATATTAACTCTTGGTTTTTTTCTTCTGATGGTTTTTAGACTTGGTTTTTATTGTTATTTGCTTCCCAAAGGCATCTAAAATTGGACAGTCTTTATAATATGAATTATAAATAAATACACGTTGGAGCTAGTGTATTTCTTTCTTCTGCAGATGTTACCCTCCCATTGTGCCCTGACAGGGTCAATTTGTTAAACAAATTCATTAACAAATACCAGTACGTACAGTATACATCCTTCACCTGCTTTCTGGATTGTTCTGTAAGGCTTATTTAATTTGGTGACAGCACCTTCGTGCCAAGTATAATATCTCTTTTAGAAGGATGTGTCTGACTGTCAGAAAAGAAGCTTCTGGTCAGCTCAAAAAGTGAAAGGATACTAAGGATCAGATATCAAACAGCCTCCTTTGAAATGTGAGGTTTAGAAACTCTTTTAACAAGCTAGAGAAAGAAGCAAAAAAAAGCCAGTTCACTTCAATGAACTGGCTTTCACTGAAACACCAATAAAAAGAACACATGGAGGATATCTAGGTTTCTTTTTGACAATGAGAACATTTTATTCTGTCTCATATCTACTGAAAATACACACCGGTATCCAGGATGAGGTTCTTTGCGTTGCTTCCTTGTATTGCAATTCATACTGTAATATATTTTCTGGTGACTCCCAGGTTATTATTAGCTTATTGAATAATTGTTGTGTGTTTACATTGAAGGGTGGAGGACATTTTTCTAGAATATAAGAAATGCAAAAGTCATTCATTTGTACAAGTTCCAAAACATCTTTTTAACAAATATTTTTAAAGGTGGGTGGTAAGGTATTACTAAGCAGGTGGGAAAATCCAACTCACTTTGATCTAAAAATAAATAAAGAAGGTTGAAAGCACTTAGTCACTTTGATGGGAGACCACCAGAAAGTGTAGGCTAGGTTGAGAAGTTTAAAAGAAAATCCCACCGTTTTGGAAGAAAACCACTTCCATACTGTTCTCAAGAAAACTACATAGATGTATCTACAAAGTCACAAGGGTAAAGGTCAGTTAAAAGGAGGCTTCCTTTTTAATCATGAACATCAGGGGTGTCAAACTCATGGCATCACGTTGTTATCATGTGATGTATCCACAGGTGGTATTCAGACAGTTCTGAGAGGTTCTGGAGAACCGGTAGTGGTAATTTTGAGTAGTTTGAAGACCCGGTAAATACCACCTCGGGCTGGCCCCGCCCCCAATCTATTCGCTGCTTCCTGAGTCCCAGCTGATCGGCTGGGTCTTCTTTTGTTGCCCTGCACAGGAGAACGGAGCTGGAAAGCAGATTGGTGGGATGAGGAGGGAATAGGAATTTTGCGGTATCCTTCCCCTGCCACACCCACCAAGCCACACCCACAAAACCGGTAGTATAAAACTTTGAATCCCCCATATTGCAACTTTTCCCCCTTTGTTAAATTGAGGGTTGGCATGGCCAGCACGTGATGCATCTGGCCCGCAGGCCACAAGTTTCACAAAGAAACAGGAGGCCTTCCCAGTGATGGAAACAAATTCATCACGATGCTTTGCAGCATATAATTTCGAATTGGCATTAGAATTTAGTGCATATAAGAGGTAGAGAAACATTCATTCACCATCAAGTATTTTTTTCAAGTGATGGTAATTATAAAGTGATTGTTCGCCCAATACTTAAAAAAAAAAAGCGCTACTATCGATATATTTTTATTTTCCTTTTCCAAATAGACTAAAAGGTGGCAAGCTGGGCATTTCCTCCTCTAATTTCCCTTCACAAAAATCCCCTGAAGAAGGTTGGGGTGAGTAATTGCTCTGGAGATTAAGACACCAACTCAGTTTCCATAGCTGATGGCAGACATGAATTTGGGCCTTTGCAATTCTAGTTCAGATCTTTAACTTCTACCCCTCACTGGCTTATATTATGACGTGATCGTGTTTGTTCCAGCCAAATGGCATTTCAGTGCCAGATTAAATATATAACTGAGAAAAGATTATTTCAATTATAATTAAACATTTAAAAATCTTATAAAAATGAGTAAACAGTGAGTAAAGGTGCCTAACCTATTTCTCTAGGCATGACTGTAATTTTCTTTGTTGTTACACAGCTTCCACCGGAATAATTAGCTGTTACCCATATAGTCACATGAAAACCTTTATGCATGTATCTCCGGGTTCTATTGATAGGAGATGAAACTTTTTCTAACTTCTCACAACAGTTGGGGTCCCTGTAAGTAAAGAGAAAACAAGCAACATGTTTTAATCATATATTTCTGGCTATAATACCAGATGCACCCAGGCCATGACTGCACATGTTACACCTTCTCCATGTAGATAGTTTCAGCAACTTTACCCTCTCCCTAAATCCCATTTTGATGGGCAAGTTGCCCAGATATTGAAGTTTCAACTTAGTAGTATTTTGGACTTCAAACATCAGGAGTCCTTGACGTTTATTTCATTTGTTCATAGAATTTATGATTTAAATTTTTTTTGTTTATGAAGAATTGCTAGTTGCTTCATTTATTTATTAAATTTATATGTTGCCTGTCTCACTATCTGGGCAGCTTACAATACAATACAATAAATTAAATATAAACAGATTAAAACCAACAAGAATTAAATGAAAACTAAGAACCAAGAGCATGAGTGATATGGAGGTGGAATCTTCTCTATTACTCCACCAACCTTCTCCAGCATAAACTACCCCCATCTGGGCCTTGGGATATACTCTAAAAATTGCTGGGCAGAAGCTGTCTTAACTCTATTTTTCTCAACCAAACTATCTAAAGTCCTTTGCCCTCTGGAATCCAGCCCCACCCTTCTGGGAATCCAGTCTACATTCCACCACAAATTACTTGAAATGACATTGGTATCCTTTGTGCCTAATCTTGTCACTTCACCATATGGGAGAAGCAGTAATGGAGTGAGTTGTCTGCAGGGCTTTAAAGTGAATTTGTCTGTCTTAGCAAGAAGCACAGGAAAATCAATTTAACGTATTAAGCCAGAAGGACAAACTCTCTGATGAAAAATTGCATTAAAAACCTTCAGCTGTGGCAAAGAACTGAACTGAACAATGAATGTGGCAGCTAAACTGGGCAAGGCTGCAGACTGACTAATTGTTTTAAGGTCCAATATGATTCTGCATGATCCGAATTACATCTTCCCCAGGGACCTTTGACAAGAGAGAGGGAAACCATTTGCTTTGTTTTGATCTAGTCTGTCATTTTTGCCATTTTAAAAAGTTTTTCCTTTTTAAAAACTTGGCTTTGTTGTAATTTCATTTTGGGCGGTTGTTCTAAACCCCACAGAGTCATTGAGAGTTGGGCAACAAACAAATTTGACAAATAGATAAATAATAAAATCATGCAATGATGACTATCCAGATCTTGTAGAACATCAACTCCAGTTTGTCTTTTCTAATGGCCAATTACTTCAAGAAACAACACACACAAAATGAATGTAAAGATTTTTTGTGCACCTATCGATTAGATTTAAGTGATCAGAAATACTTCGTTTGAGGTTTCCTACACCAGTGCTTTAAAGAGGATGGGAAATGAAAAATGCACAAGGAATAGTTAAAAATACAAAGTACTTAGTTTGGAGAACAGAAGATCGTATGGCGAGATGATACTTAACTTCAAGTACCCAAAGGACTCTAATGTAAGAAGATGTGAGCCAATCAATAAGGTTTTAATTCTGCCATTTTTGATCTATGGTAGACAATCAAATCTTTGCTTCATCTCTAAAGAGTAGTATTTCCTTTCTCCCATTCATGCTTTTATCTACATTAATTCAGTGATTCTAGAAGACTATAAATCAGGGGAATGAGTTTCTTTCTCTACACTTTCTCTCACCTAGCAGAAATAAATTCTGAAAGGGGAAGAAAGTGCTTCTTGTTTTCTCTTTCTTCTTGACTTCAGATCCATAATTTATCATTACCAAGATACCAATTTAAAAGAAAGAGGGCAAAGGGAGTTTTTTGCTTAACAATTAGGCAGTGAAAAGATAATGAAATAATAATTAATCTGAGAAAGAACCAAGTTCATAAATGTAGCATAGTCCTACATTAAGTTCTTAAAGGATTTCATCCACAAAAATCAGAATCTTAAATTGTGAACTTCATTCTCTCTCTACATATTTAGAACTATCTGTCTATGCCATTTTCAGTGAGTGACTAGCCTATACTGGCATACTGAGCATTTATATGAATTACTCAGGTAGATTGTATACATTAGGGAAATGTTAGCCCTTTGATATAGTCCAGACAAGAAGCACAATGATGAATACTGTACTAGCTTTATCTTTATTTTAAGGATATATTTTTTATTCATTAAATCTATGTACTGCCCATCTCACTATCCAAAGTGACTTTTGCAAGTTTGAAAGAGAAAATGGTTCCACATGAGACACGGCTAAGTGTGCATGTGCGCGCAGCTCCATTTGCATGAACATGCGCACAGCTCCATTCGTGTGAAGAGCATGTGCAATTGGCCGTCACTCACACAGGTGGGGATGCGCACATGCGCGTGTATTTGCCTGTCATTTCCACAGCCTGGTTTTGAAGGGCTTAAGGCCTGGTAGTAGGCTGTGGCCCAGTGGTTGGACACCCCTGATCTTAAGCACATTTTAAATAAAATGACAGAGAGATATGAGTTCAACTTATAATGATAAAGACATAAGTATACCAAAGCAGCAGTATTTCTATTTTTCTTACATTGTATTACTTCAAATGACAATGTGTTTTTTCAATGTGACTCCCTAATTATACCATTAATCAGCAAACAGTTTTATCTGGATTTAGCTCTTTTTTTTTTTTAAACAATTTTTATTTGGATTTAGCTCTTGAGCTGTATTATTAGAGCTGTGTTTTGTTCAGTAAGCTAGAAATAGGCACTTCTATTTTCTAAAAGTTTCCTGAGTTTTTGACTGTCTTACCATTTTAAAAATACTGTATATGCGAACGGATCGGATATGTCAGAAAGCGGTAACCAAAAAAGATGGAGTCCAGAATAGTCCTCATAGTAGTAAGTCATATCATCCTGCCAATCTGTTAAAGAAACAAAGAAAGCAAGCAGTTTCGCTCACTGGGGCTAACTCAAAAGAAAGGAACAAACTTTATTAATACCATTCCAGGACTTCTGGTTTTTCTGAAAAATAAATTATTACCGTACTTATGTTTGTCTGGCATAAACAAGGCTTAGCTATTGACTTTCCCTTTAATTATGGTTTGGAAAAATGTGTTTGCGGTTATCCACCATATATGTTCCATACAATATAGCACTTTATTTTTAAGCTTTCATAACAGATATAAGATGGAAATATTATTTTAATTTGGGGGGAGATTATTTCTCTAATTTCCTCCCTGTTTTACTTACATAATATTAGCAGTTTGCATTGGCTTCTGATTATAAGTACTTAGACACAAGGACTTTGCAACACAGCAGGATCAACGTTAGACTGATAGCCGAATAAAACCCAAACAATGAAATTTGCACTGTGAAATGACCATACCAGCTTTATCCTTTCATACTTGCATTATGATATTATGTGCAAGTATGTAAGGGGTGGAATTTGGACCTCAGTTTTGTGACATTTTTTGCCATGTGGATGTCCATCTAAATCAGATGGTGTTGAATTTTTTGCGTTGGTTTATATGTGACTGTAGTCTGGTGCATTTGAAACCATACTAAAACCATGCTACTATTACTACTACTACTACTGTTGGTACTACTACTGCTACTTCCTCCTCCTCCCCCTCCTCTCATTTATATACTACCTCCTAGAGACTATGGATGGTTCATAATGATTTAAAACATTTATAATTAAAATACAGCCCCCGCCCCAACAGCACATAACAAAAGAACGATGGCAAAGAAAACAAACCCAGAGGGGAATAGAATGGAGAAAAGAGGCATCAACTGCCATCTCCAAAGGATCCTTAAAAATATCAGTAGGGTGGGAGTTGCTTGAGTTTTGGGAGAATTTCCAGAGGGCATGTGCTGTTATGGAGAAGAGGAGCTTTCAAAATGCCAACAGATGGGCACTGTTTAATCGATGGAAACGTGAGCATGCCAATCCTGTCATATTGAACCAAGCAGGCAGATGCTTTGGGAGACAGGTGGTCCCTCAAATATTCAGGCCAACCAGTGCAGCTTATGAATCAGAGGATCAACATATGTCCGTCATTGACCACATTCCTGTATTCTGGGCCCGTTTAAGCTTCCGGATGGTCTTCAAGGGCAATTTTAGGCAGACAGTGTTGCGTAGTCAAGCTCTAACCAGGGCATGAGTGACTGTCTGAAGCTCCCCCGCCCCCCATGCATCTAAGAGAGAATGCAACTGGGGCATCTGATGTAGCTGGGCAAAAAATGAAAAAAATGAATTTTTTCAGCTCCATAATGCTTAAGGGAAATCCATTTTTCCATTGGTGGCACTATTATGTCACCCTACTTCTCCATTCCCGAGTTTAAAGAAGACATTTCTTTCTCTCTTTTCCAACAGTGATTTCTGATATCTTTCCTGAGACCGAATATATGCTGATTACAATGATCCTTTCCTCTTGCAAAGAAGGTAAGAGATACTGGGAAAGTTTACTGATAGGCCATCATAAACCTTTTGCAACTTGTTCTAGGATCAGGCAGTTTAGGGGGTGGGATATCATTTAGATGTTTTGAATTCTCCAATTCTCCAGAATATTCCTTGTATGTTTTCTGTGTTTCAGTGCTGGTGGGAGTACAAATACCTCATACTGTTTTATAAAGGTTTGGAAAGTGAAAAAGTTATTTCTATGGAAGTATCCTGCTTTGTAATTGTATAAGTAAAGTAGAGATGATGTTAGGTATGGACCCATTGTCTTATTGATCCTCGAGATTATAGTAATTTTTTATTTCCGAATAAAAATTTAGCTTTACAACCACTACTTTGCAGTATTTTAAAAATAGAAGCAGACTTCTGAGAACTGCTTCACATTTGTTCATTAAAAGATGCAGTAGATGAATATATAGAGGATCAAAGATTGTAATCTTTGTTATTTTCTACTACAAAACCACAAGACTCAAGTTTGTACTTCCTGCAAATTAATTGCCTATTAACCCAGTGTGTTCCAAAATGATCTGCATATAGCTGCTGGTCTTTTTCTATTTTGGTAATAAATAGAGAGACCAAATATTTCCTTCATGGCTGGCAGATGAAACAACCACTCCACAGATTCTCACTTAAGCAGTGAGAACATTTGATCTCTATTTCTGATAAACTGTGTTAAATATTAGTGTGTTTCTCCCAATTCATTTACCCAGGAGCACTTGTATTTATATCATTAGAATCAGGTAAATGCCATGTTGCATTCCCATAACGCTCCGGAAAAACTTCCATATTGGAGTGTTGTGTGGAATTTAGTAATGTCTGTTATCTAAAACATTTTATTTTTTTATTCCATTTTATGGCTGTTCATCTTGGCAAAGCAACTCTGGGCAGTGAGCAAAGTTTCAGGTTTTAAAAACAGCACTATAAATAACTTCAGCAAACACACAAAACATAACCAAAACAAGCAAACAAAAGAAGCAGCGAAGAGTAAAATCCTCAGAGCAACAACAAACCCCTTGGATTTCATTTACTTCCTGACCCTGGTGCATGGGCAAACAGCCAGATCTTAAAGACTTTCTGAAAGGCCCAACAGGGTGTTGGTAGGATTCAAATAATTTAACAACTGGTTCTCTGCCCTAATGATCAGATGGGTAGGTGTGGCTCGGTAGTCATGTGACTGTGCGGGCGTGGCCAACTCAACGTCACTCACGTCGATCAGTGCTTCACCTTAACTGTTACAATGTAATAAGGGTTAACCAGAGAGGCAGTTTCTGTAAGCAGGGCAATAAAGATTAGGCTAGAA
>JANHFT010007988.1:0-18343 GCA_032467955.1 Pseudoxenodon macrops | reverse complement strand
TCCATGAAAGTACATCTATAGTATGTAGATAATAAAGTTGAAAAAAGGTGAACAACATTTTTACAGAACTGTAGATACGTTGAGGCTGGAAGGGGCCAGGCAAGGCACCCCTTGACGTGAGTGATTGAGTTGGTCATGCCCATCCAGTCACATGATCATCATGCCACACCCACAAAATAAGCCACGCCCACAGAGCCGGTAGTAAAAAAAAATAGAACTCACCCCTGCGCTGGGACATATGCAGGTAGTGATAAGCAAAGATATTCACCTGGTTGTAATTTGCACAAAGAATAGTCACAGCTGGAATCACCTATGAGAGAACAGGGAAAAAAGGGATATGAAAAATTGATGTCATTTTTCTAATCTTTTAAAATTATGAATGATTTCCTTGACTTATTTTCATATTGCTCACTTTATCACCCTTGATTGATTACATGCCATTAATTTGTTGGCTCTTAGCAATCCCACAAACTGATCTGCTCCATGATAACTGATCCTTAGTCTAAACTTTCTGGCCTTTGAACAGTGCACTTTAACTTACTGTAATTAAGTACGTCCACCTTGCTGTATCGCTTCTTTCTCTTTCCTTTTACCTTTCTCAGCATTAGAGCCCTTTTTAGAGAAACAGATCTTTGTGGCTGAAATAGGATAATTTGAACTTTGTGACTTGAATAAGAACTCTTGGTTGATTTGTTCAGGGATTCCTTTGTTTGTTGTTCTCTGTATTCCTGGGAGCCTCCTCCAATAGCAAATTTCAAAAGCATCGATACTTTCTGTTCTGTTTCTTCAAAGTCTAGCTTTTGCTTCCACAGAGTGCCAGAGAGGATGCTATTGCTTGTACAATTCTGAACTTCATAGGTATAGACCAGGGGACTCTTGGGCCGCAGGCCAGGGGTGGGTTCTAACTTGCCTCGCCGCCAGTTCGCTGCCTCCTGTGCCGCGTGGGCGCACGCATACGCAGTAGAACCCCCCAAAAAAACAAGATGACGACACATGCACAATGCCAGAAACTCGGCTTCTGCGCATGTGCAGAAGGAAAAACCCAAAAAAATTTAAACCCCCCCAAATAAAGAAATAAAAAGATGGCGGTGCCCAAGGAGCAGAACCGGCTCCGTGATATCACCAGTGCCCTACTACCTACTCAGTAGAACCGGTCCGAACCAGTAGGAACCCACCTCTGCCGCAGGCCGGATGTGTCACACACTAGCTTACCCCTCTTTTAGCGAAGGGGAAAATAGTCACGATACATCACGTGATGACTGGTATAGATAAATCAGAGCATCTGGATGTCTTTTCCAAGGGCTTAATTGCTACTTTATCAGGAAGTAATTTGTGGTAACTTTCTTGCCTGCTTTTCTGTTTGATCGTAAAGACTGAAGCTAACAGTAGTTTTTTTCATAATCAACAGGTTGATGTGCCTGCCGTCATTAGTTTGGTTTCTTTATATTTAAAGAAGTCCCATTTGTTCACTGTGTTTCTTGATTTTTATCACTAGAGCTTTCAGGTACTTTGAAAGATTATCATCATATCATAGCTTTTTACTGTTTCTTCTCTAATTATAAAGCCACACTAATCTTCTCGCAGTCCACCTTCCTTAGAAAGATAAATACAGTGGAACCTCGGTTCACGAACGTCTCAGTACACAAACAAATTGTTTCCTGAACAAAAAATCTGCTAAACGTTTGCTTCTGTTCACGAACATATCTTTGGTTCACGATCAAACACAGCCGCAGTGATTTTCCCAGGCACGGCAATTTCCCCTTTGGCGCCATTTTTTGTGTGTCCACGCATGCGCAATCAGTCGTGCTTCCATTCATGACCAAATTGGATGTCCTGGAATGGATTATGGTCATAAACGGAGGTTCCCCTGTAGGTAGATTTGGCATATAGCTGAATATACGGAGTATATTCAGAGATATAAGGAGAGAGCCTACAACCTTGTCTCCTTTGTCAATCTGGATCCAGTCTGTTTTTTCATGCCTGTCCATATTATGGCGTTTTTAACCGTATATAGTTTTTCATAAGGACAGTAAGATGTTCTGGGATTCAATTTATAAATAATTAAACCTGGCTATTTTAGTCTTCATCATACAGTATATGTTTTTGTTTTTGTTTACAAATTCAGATTTGTTCCATCCCATTTCAACAGTTTACTCCTTGTTTTTTTGCATTTCTATATGTTTCATAATTGTTATGCATTTTGTTCTCATTTGTCCTAATATACTGTATATATACGGTAATTTGCGAGAAATGTCTCCAGATATAAACATTTATGTATTGTATATTATTTACTTGAATAAATGCACTATTTTGTTTAATCCACAATTTTTTTTTACAGAATGTTTGAATCCAGAGAACAGACTCCCACATTTAAATAGTAAATACAAAGATTTGCCTTTTCATTTCTTAATTAATTTGGGAAGTATGATTTCGATCAAGTCAGATTAAAATGCAGGCAGAGAAAAAGTATCTCTTCATTACACAAATATTTTTAGTGGCACAAGGGCTTACATATATAGCAGTCTCAGCTCCAGTGCCAGGACAGCAGTGGGAAAAACTTTAGCAAGAAAAAGAAGATCCAAGTGATAGGGTTGGCATTTACCTTTTTTGGGTAAAAAGCAGCGAAAGGCAGGGACTGTGAAGAAAATAAAAAGAAATAAGTTGAAATAACCAGCAGCCACTAGAAGGCACTCATGCCTAATCTTTGGAGAGTATGGATCAATTAATCACTAAAAGAAAAGCAAGATTGGAACATCTAAAGCAGTTTAAATCTGAAGAATGGACAATAACTTGTCCCATGAGGCAACTAGGAGTTACGACTTGCTTAATGAAATTGAACAAATATTCACAGGAAGACTGAACCCATCATGTCCTGCAGAATGAGGGCTCTATCAATTATCCTACCTGCCATCCTTAGGTTATTTATATTGAATTCCTAACTCCATATGTCTTCCTTTAAAGGTAAAGTTTCCTTCATGCATATGTGCTAGTCATTCCCGACTCTAGGGGGGTGGTGCTTATCTCCGTTTCAAAGCTGAAGAGCCAGTGCTGTCCGAAGACGTCTCCATGGTCATGTGACTGGCACGACTAAATGCCGAAGGCGCACAGAACGGTGTTACCTTCCCACCAACTGTAGCCCCTATTTTTCTACTTGCATTTTTACATGCTTTCAAACTGCTAGGTTGGCAGAAGCTGGGACAAGTAGCGGGAGCTCACTCCGTTACGCGGCGCCAGGGATTCGAACTGCCAAACTGCCAACTTTTCTGATCGTCAAGCTCAGTGACTTACCACTGAGCCACCACGTCCCTTCCATGTCTTCCTTTAGGACCAGCCAAATAGTTATTTCAAAAACATGCTGTGGCTAATATTTTCATGATTTTCTAACATTTTTATTAATGGAATTGCAATGTGCATCCTATTGACTACAGCCTACTGAGAAAAGACAGAATTTAAATAAGTAAAATAAAATAAGCAGTCACACTGATTTATTTTGCTGGGAAGAGTTGGAAAGACGTTTACAGTACACATGTTCTTACAGCTGCTCCACTAAAAAAAAAGGTCTCTTATTGAATAACCAACTTTGATCCAAGCCTTTTTGTTCCTTAATTATTATTCAACATACCGGTAGTTAACTAATAACTCAGTCTAAACTTTCTTAGGTCAAAAAGATTTTATATGAATAAAAACTTACCCCCTGTGAACCAAGCAATGAACAAAAAGAATAAAAGCTTCCTTAATTCACCTTTGGGAGAAAAAGAAACATTAGGCAACTTTAGCTTGTTTCAGTATGTTGAACTATTACTACAGTTTTATAACAGGTTCAAAAATAATGTGATAGTTTTGGCAACCTTTTGATCTCAAGCCTTTCCTAACTGAAGGGCCTTCCCAAGGTGGTGACTTTTGCTCCCAGAATTCCCCAGCCAACTTAGCCATTGTTGAAACTTGGTCCACGTATTAGCCATTGTTGAAACTTGGTCCACGTAAAAAGAATTATCCATGCCACATAAGTAGAGTGATCCTCAATTTTCTTTCAAACCATTATGATACTTCAAAGAATACAGCTCTGAAACCACAGCTGTGAATCACCATCCAGAATGACCATCTAAAATACCAGCAAGGAAAGCCAAATGAAGCAAGTTCCTCAATTACAATACCCAAAATCACAGAGGTGAGGGGATGTGTCCTGCTTAAAGGTTTACCATCCCACTTGTTCTTAGTACTTGTCTGGCATCCACAAAGTAATATATACAAACAAATTTCTGACACTCATATAGACAGTCTCCACTTCTTTCCTTATTGCTTTGGTTTGTTGATTTGTCAGGTGTTACCATGTAGTCTCCCTCATTTGCATAATGTTATTACATAAGTAGGCAAATAAGGCTATGGAGAACATAAATGTAAGTTCAAGAGAAGACCTGGACTATTTCATAACCCAGGGAGCTCTCTGCTTAGATTGGTAATCTTATTTACCTGCCTCGTCTAAAACTAATGTCTGGCCTTCTCTCTACCACTCTAATGGGCACTAGTCATAGTGAATACAGATATTTGTTTAAAGCTCCACTGCCATACTGGAATATTATTTCTTATTAGCTTGCTCCAAGGAAAGATCTGTTATCTTTGAAAGTTAAACAATGAATAATGGGTTGGATGAAAGTTAATAAGATTAAACAGCAGTCAGAAGACAGTATTGCTCAAGAATTGAGATTTGATTTATATTGGAAATATTAGTTCATAGTTAAAGAAAATTAATTGACTTATCCTTCGATTTTGAGATGGTAGCAAGAATAAAAGATATACTTTACACAAGTAGGTTGCAATTAGTGCAACTTTGAATAATGCAATATTAGATTAATACCTGTCCACATTTAATGCAATCTAAAGTCAGTTAATGCGAGGGTAGTATATGCACAACCAAGGCCAGCACATGTGAATGCAAAATGAAGAAAAGGAAGATTCATCAGAGGAAAAAAGTGCTAAAAATAAAGAGTTTCATTACTGCATTAGAGCAAAAATTTGATGTAATGAAATACTGCTAAAATAGGACAAGACATTGGAACATCTGAAAGTATTGTATTAATTTTTATGTTCTTATTTTGGTTTCTGTAACTACTGTGTGACTTTTTAAACCATACATTTAAATTATAAGTACATTCATTTTATCCTTTGCTGTAATGTTTCATTAATATACGTATACATGTTCAAAAATTTTCATGAATACAATAGTAAGGCAGGTTTTCTGTTCTGAACCAATCTTAGCCACAGTTATATATATCCTGCTTATGTCATACCTAAACTAAGTTCACAGGAAAGATTCAGCTTATGTAAAATATAACTAGTAAATATATCATTTACTAAATGATACATAATATGAGGATTCTCCTTTCCTAAAAGCTCTACACAGACCCCATATTGTTTTCTTAGTTCTGTTCAAGATAGTGATTTTAGCTATGGAACGGCATCCTTTCTGATACTTGACTTCTCCTAAAAATGTTAAGAAGAGCCCATTTGGAAACACTGCCACTTGCAATGATTCTTGGGCTGTTGTATTAATTATAAAATGTATTCCTCAGGAAATTACAATTAATACTTGCTGTCTCTGCTTTCTGAAAGGTAACCCAGAGCATATTTTTAGTTGGCCTCATTTACTCACTTATCCTTTGATGATTGTTTAATTGTGTTGTATATTCCTTGACAGTCCTCCACAAGGTAACATACAAATACTGTAGATAATTAAATAATTACTAGGTACTTGTTAAAAGAGAGAAATCCACACATTAATCCTTTTTAAACAACATAAAGCCTAGGATGTTTACTGGAGAAACTGGTTTAAAGCATTTTTCAGGAGGAAACGATGAGAGCCAGGAACAGCAAGTAGCAAATATCTAAAACCATACGAAACGTAATTCCATTTTCCACACTAAAAACATAATTTAAATAATAATTTAAAACAGTAAAAATTCAAAGTCCTGGAATACACATTAGACAATTCATAGACAATGTATATATTGTTTCTTTTTATTTATTCTTAGCTTACCTAGGAATTTGAGCAGATCATTCAACTCCATCCTGGAAAAAACAGGTCCAACCACTTATTTCAAATAATACATGCATAAAACTTTAATCAGTTATCACACATAGTTTGTGATGATAAACTCTTTTGGTTTTGAGTTATCAAATTTTGATTATTTTAATTTCCCTCTGCTTAGAGCAGTTTTTAATGAAAACAGCATTAAATAACTTTTGCTTAAGAAAAAAATTAACAAAGCCCAATAAGACTAAATATTTGTTGGCCAAAGACAGAGGTGAATTCAGACACCAATTACAACTCTGTACAAAGTACCAGGATACAGCTTCTAACCTCCCACAAGAAACTTTTTCCCATCTGCTGTGTCAACTAGATAGATTTAAATTGCTTTGCAAAAATAGCTTATCATTTCAGCATTACCATATTATCTAAACCACAAATCAAGTGTACTTTAACTCTATAATTTTCAAACTGCTACCTAAAAAATTCCATGACATGTAATGAAAAGCTTTCAAAAAATTGTATGTTCACTGATTACTGCACTATCTAGTTTTAACAATAGAAAGTCAAATGGCATATTGCTTGGTACAATTTTGGTTTTGATAAGTATTCCTCCAAATATTGGACATCAATCATACTACTATTTTTGGGGAAGAAAAATTATACAAAGAGAAGGCAAAGAATAGTAATAATAAACCAAATAAATCAGAAGCAGGACGTAAGGAAATTTGAATATAATTGACTGTATATCTTTCATTCTACCACCATGTATCTCTCTATTCTTGCAGACAGAAGACAGAATAATAGAGTTGGAATGGATCTTTGAGATCTTCTAGTCCAACCCCCTGATGAAGCAGGAGACCCTATATCATTTTGGACAACTTGGCTGACCAGTTTCCTTTAAAAACCCTCCAGTGATGAAGCACTCACAAATGTTGTCGTTAAATAGGGACATATAACAAAAGAATCCACAATTTCTCCTTAGTTCTAGGTTGCTTCTCTCCTTGATTAGCCTTCAACCAGAGGTGGGTTCCTACCGGTTCTATCCAATTCTATAGAACCATTAGTAACTCTGTGATGACATTATGGAGCCGGTTCCATCGGTGTCTACATGGGTGCCATCATCTTGGATTTTGCTTCTGCACATGCGCAGAAGCTAGCTTTGATTGCTGCATGTGCGTGCGCTCATGCACGCACTTTACACGCATGCGTGCAACGTGACCCTGAGCGAACCGGCAGCAAAAATATTCACAAACCATCCCTGCCTCCAACCATTGTTTCTTGTCTTGGCTTCTGGTGGTTTGCAAAATATGTTGAAACACCCCCCTGTTCTTTGTGAAATATTGGTGCTATCATGTCACCCCTAGTTCTTTTTTCTCTCTAGACTAGCCATACCCAATTCCTGCTATCATTCTTCATATGTTTTAGTCTTCAGAATCCTAGTCATCTTTGTTACTCTTGTCTGCACTCTTTCCAAAGTCTTGACATCTTTTTTATAATGTGGTGACCAAAACTGCTTGTCCCATATCCATATTTTGATTCATACATTAACTTTGTTCTTTAAACTGATACCTTCTCTGAGCATCTCACCAATTCAGTTGTGACTGGTTTAGTCTTTCTATTCCTTCCAACTGTTCCTTCATATTGGACTCTCATTCAATAACCCAACCATCTCCATACACTTCTTTATACTGATCACTCACTTTGGTTCTCAGTCCACATTATTTCATTACTCTTTTTTCTTGACGCTCTGTCCTTTTTTCTACAGTATTCGACTGGTGTGTATGTTTCTCCTGAAATACCCAAGTCACATCCAGATAACAAATTTAACAGAAACTTGCATTGACATTTGTAACAAATCATGACATGACATGAGTGTGATGGCATCCTCATGCAAATACTATGTCTAAGGCAAACACGTTGTGGCTTTTGCACGAGGACATCATTGTGCATACATTTGTCATTTGTCTACTTATCTCCCTATGGAGATCTTTGCCAAGCATGCACTTATTCATTTCTATTTTGGCTTCTTTTAACAGTGATTCATTTCTAACAACACACATATATGATCCACTACCCCTTTTTCACTATTTGAACATCTTAATTTTATATCTTTAGTAAACATGCTGCTAAGGTTTACAAATTTATTTTTATGTTTCATTTTTTAAAATTATGCATAACGCACAAGCACTAACTGATTTACTCCTATTAAACACACTATCTTGGTTTTAAATATATTAATTTTCTAATCCACGCTGCAACATACATATTCACTGCAAATTATTTTGCTTCTCAGCAAGTAATATGGAAATGTTTGTCACAAAACTGCACACATGTTAATATATTAACTAGCCAGCCTCTACCATGAGCATTTCTTATACATTTATCCATAAATACATTAGTAAAACTAATGGATACCATACAATCTTGTCTTACTGATAAAAATTGAACTCTTCATGTTTTATTTCCATCATATATCACTCTTTTCACATTTCCAACTTTAATTTCTGAATTTGTGCATTCTATACATTTTATTGTAACATTGTCTAGCTAACTAGAAGGCAATGGACTGGGAATCATTAGCTTAGGTGAATTTCTTTTACTCAAATAGTTATAAAGTTGAGATCAACTTGTATTTAATATGAAATAGCAGAACCACTCAAATGGGACTTATTGAGGAATTCAGACAAAATATACACTGGAAACCATCTTGCTTCAATTAAAATTTCTATTATTCTTTCTCCATATTAACCTGGAAGCATTATTTTTATTTTGGAAACAACTGAGAAGAAAGTGTGGCTTGGAAGGAGCCAGCATGGGTTTATTAACAAGTCCTGTCAAATCAAGCTGATTTCCTTTGAACCAATCTCCTTTTTTGATAGAGTGACCAGTTTAGTTGACCATGGGAATATACAGTGAGCATATATAGACTTCAGCAAAGCATTAGACAAAATAATCTCTCTTGTCTTAATATGGAAAGAGTGGCAAGTTATGTACTGGACTATGCCACAATTAAATCGTTACATATAGTTGAGCTACTGTATACAGTGAGTTTATGCCAATAGCTCCAAGTTGTGATGTAAGACAATGTTGAGTAGCATACTATAGGGCTTTATTCTAGACAGTATACTTTTCAATATTGATAGAAGAGAATATTTGTAGCTCAGGGTTATACTGTGGGATCCTTGGCACTTTTTGAATTTGGTGGTTTTTCATATATTAGATAATAAGCTAGAATATAAGATTTTTACATTTGCAGATGATAGACACAAACATTCATTTTTTAAGCCAGCTAGAGTCACTGATTGATGCAGCAGGTACTTTTGATGAAAACAAACAAGCAAACAAAGAAATAAATGAGATAACAAATATCTTAGAAAACAGCATCACGATTCAGGTGAATCTTGACAAGCTGGAACAATGTACAAGAACCTATAAGATGAATTTCACAATACTTTGACCAGAACAAAGATGCCGTCTCCTAGCATTGACCAACATATTTCAAGATGACTGACTTCAGCAAATATTATGGGATTATCTGCAATATTGCGGAAAGCACAAGCCATCCAGCCTGGAGCTCTCTTGGGCAAATGTTCTAGGCTGGATGGCCTGATTAATATTATGGGTAATCAGGAAGCCACATGATTTGAAGCATGTTGATGAACATTGGGGACAAAGATTCAGCCTTCTCCAATAACAGTGGATTGCAAAAAGTTCAAGCTGCCACATTTGGTGAAGTCACTCCAGTAGCTGAAATAAATTCAGTGATTCTAATTTCAGAGACTATGCATTGACTTGTCAATTATAATTGTCTTTTGTCAGACAAAGAAAGAGGTTTTCTTTTTTACCCATAATCTCATTCAAGATTCAATTAGAATAAGTCTTTAAATCAACAAAGGCAGCATGTTGAAAATTCCCATGTATTTTTCAGAAAAATGATTTGGATTGATCAACTTCAATCCGAAACATACAGTTTGGATTTAATTAACTGGCAAAAAGTTTACCAATTATTGTTATCACATTAATTAACTTTTAAACTTATATTAGGACAGCTTCAATTCATGATGAAGGAAGTTGAACAATCTAATTAGCTTCAAAAGTCCTGATATTACTGTGTTTCAACCTGGTGTTTTCCTGGTTTCAAAAGGAGAAATCAATTATCTAATTTCAAGAAAAGTTACATAACATTATTTAGGAGATTCTTTTCTATTACCAGAAAATGTGGATCATCTTTAGGTTTCCTAGAATCTTGAGAAATAGTAGCAAAAAATTCATGCTTCTCAAATATTGGCATGAATATTACAGTCAATTCATCCAATATTATGTTAGGAACAATTTCTGACCAAAATTAATTCTATTTAATATATAGACAGATTAATTAAAGCAGTTCTTTATTTTCACATAGCCTGTATCCTTTTGTAGTTTTAGATTTAAGATTTAGACTGATTTCTAAGTTAAAAATATCACTGAGGAAATAGAATTACCATATCTTTTCTATTTTGCTGGTATGAATTAATTCTATGTTCCTACCTTGCTTGGAGAGCAACTGGTATGTCTGTGGAGAATCTCAGTTATCCAGGTCCTATTTGTCTCAAAGTGCTTTTTCCAAAGGCAACTGGACTGTTTGTTTTCCTTGAGGAAGCTGTTTCACTTTTCACCCAGGAAGCCTCAACTATCCACATTCTGGATACAGAGTACACATTCTAAATAGAGACAATCATTGGTTTGAAAAAGGGGTAAAAGTGACCATTTATGTTAATATTCTCTCTCAAAAGAAGGAGAACACTATCTCCTGTCTGCAATGTAGTCCTTTCAACAGTCCCAAGTACGTTCCACCCCATTTGCACTCTGATACAGGTGACCCTGAGGGCACAGATAAGCACCCAAGTGGCCTCAAGTGTCAAGTGACCGGATCACTGCAAAGAAATATGATCCTTCCTACCCACCCACCACCATCATTCAGAACTGATACTTCCACCGCTCCCACCATCCTGCCAGAACCGATGAAGCTTCTTGAATGAGAAGCAAAACATCTTCCTCAAGGAAAGAAAACCAGTCCAGTTGCTTTTTGTCAAAGCATTTTTTAGAGCAACTGGTATGTTCAGGGGTGGGTTCTAACTTACCTCGCCACCGGTTCATTGCCTCCCACGCCGCGTGGGCGCACCTCATGTGCGCGTGCATGTGCAGTAAAAAAAAGCCCCGAAAAATTCTCCCCCCCAAAAAAGGCCAAAAACAAGATGGCGACGCATGCACAGTGCTGGAAACTCGGCTTCTGTGCATGCGCAGAAGAAAAAAAGATGGCGGTGCCCACGGAGCAGAAACGGCTCTGTGATGTCAACAGTGGCCTACTACCTACTCTGTAAAACTGGTCTGAACCGGTAGGAACCCACCTCTGGGTATGTTACTTATGTGGCATAAGAAAACAGCAAATTTATGGGTGTAATTTACTGCAGCAGATTAAATCAGGTTGAGTTGAATCAAAATTTTTATAGATGCTCTAAGAAATCTGTGTGAAACATGGCAAGAATAGCCATGAACCACCAGCTAATTAGCTGTTTTCCAAACTTATATCACGCCGGGTATCTAAAGTCTAGGTGTTTAGCCTATGACCCCCATATTCTTGATCACTGCTAAGGTTCATTAAGGTTGTTGAGACTTGTAGATCAAAGCATTAGAATTAACAATTAATAAATCAGTTGCTATTTTCTTCTTACAGAAGCTAGAAACAGAAAGAAAGGCAACATAGTAAATGACTCAAATTTTATGCTACAGCCATGCAACCCCATATTTTTATATTTTGCAGCTTCATTTAGAAGAGCAACTTGAAGATGCTACCTGCATATTTATATCATAGTATAAATGACTGGTGAATTTTAAGCATCTTTTAAAAATCTAACTTTATGTTGATTTACTAAGCATAATAGCTCTCCCTAGTAGTTATTTGCTTTTAATGGATTGTTTTCATTCTATTTTCATTATGTTTTAACCAAATGTTTTTACATCTATTATATACTCCTTTAGAATTTCTTTTTTTAAAATACTTTTTTGAATACTTTTAATATATACATAAATATTTAATTATTAAAGCTTTGTATGGGTGATTAGGTGTTAAACTGTAATATTATTGTTAGATCAATGCTACTTTTTAATTGCTACATGTATTCCTACCTTGTTTGCATTGGTACTTTGATATTATTTTCATTTTGCATAGTATAGTAGCTATTTTGGGCTTCCTTCTGAAAAGATAAATGTGATGTATCTTAAAAAAATCTGTTTCAAAAGCGTTCAACCCATTTTTCCAAAGCTATTTGTTGTAACAACAATGCAAGTAATATGCTGAGAAGGATATGTTTAAGTCTGTTTAAATTGATTCTGCACAAAGATATTGCAGTATGAAACAAATCACTTTTGAAAGAGTAGATCAAGCTCTTTATAAAATCAAGGATATCTGCATGGGAATAGTAAAAAAAAATCAAGCTATTGACCACAACTGCACAAAGGCCTGCCATTTTAAATATGCACTCTATATGTAACACAAAAAGAAAAGGGGTGTGGCTTTAAATCAAGTGGCTGCTATTTTTACTTTTTTTATCGTCTGGATACCATTGGAAAAAGTTTCATGTGAGCAAAGGTGGGTTCCTATCAGTTCTATCCAGTTCTATAGAACTGATAGTAACTCTGTGATGATGTCACACAGCCAGTTCTGTCGGTGTCTCCGTGGGTCCAACCATCTTGGATTTTTTTGACTGCCACTCTTGTGCACGCCCAAGACACAACCCTGAGCAAACTGGCAGTAAGAAGATTCAGAACCCACCTCTGCATGTGATCATGAAACAAATCACAAAACCAATTGTGTGAACCTAGTCCAAGTACATTTAAGGCACACACACTCACATACAAACTTACTATGGAAGACATTCTTTGAACGGAATATTTTACTGCCCAAGATATCTCCATCTGTTAGATAATTGATAAGACCCTGCATGGTAAAAGCTTTAATATAAGTGTAAAGCATCCAGTTTCAATATTAAAATGCAAGATATGTATTCTCCTCCGCTAAATATGCTTCCCTCATCATCTACTGCCACTCTTACATATGGTCAAGCAGTTGATCTAAAAATCAATATGCTTTTGTGGGCTTTGCTGGTAAAATTCCTGATAGTATTCATGATCTTCCAATAACACGGACCAGAAATCAATCAAAATTACATTTATGTCAGCTTTAAAGATACTGGACTTTATCTGCTTTTGCTATTACAGGCTATCACTTGTTTGAAAACTAAAGAACAGGATGTAATCTTACTTGTTCAAGAAAAGGTCTTGAACTCTGTTGCTCATACTTCTAAAGAATTACGTACAGATATAATCTGTACATGTTTCCTGTTTATCATGGGGAAGGAATCTGTATCTCTTCAGATGATGCCATAGCGTGTGCTGCCTTGGGTTGCTATTATGCATCTACAATAGTGGAATCATTGCTGGTGCAAACTCACTTATGCGTATTAGATTATCCTAGCTCCTGAAGCATGCAAGCATAGTTATTGTATGCAATCAGCAATTGCCAAAATATTAGATGAATATCCGAACAACTTTCAGAGATGTGACGGTTTTGAAACCATCAAAATCAATGGTACCTTGAAGATTTATTGTTATAGGATATACTCTTGAGGAATTTCACTTATATCATAATAAATTGATAATAAATCAGTTAGTCCTTAAGATATCCTGATGTGTCAAACTATATTGATTGAATGAACCAAATTTATCTGGGTTCACACAACTCTAGAAGAGATTATAATTTACAACCTGAATTTGTACAAGCTAAGCTTATGATATCATAAGAACCCCGTCTTTTCTAAATTTTGTAAGTTATTATATCTAAATTTTGTCACATTCAGTTTATCCCAGGGGTGGGCTGCTGAGGTTTCACAGGGGTTTGGGAGAAACTCTAACTAAGATTCTGTGCAGTTTGGAAAACCTCCAAATCTCACTCTTGGAGTGAGCCCCGCCCACTCCTCCCCTCCTGGAGGCTCAACAAAACCCTCTGGAGCCAGGGGAGGGTAAAAATGCTCACCCGTGCTGTGTTGCAGGAGGCCGACTAGGCCACACCCACCATGGTCATTCTGACCCAGCAACCGGGCAGAGAACCCCTTGCTAAAAAATTTGAAGCCCACCCCTGGTTTATTCTATTTGGTATTATTAGTGACAATTTGTATTAGTCTTATAATATATGACACGTAGTACAGAAATAAAGACAAAAAATAGGCATTTTCTATTACAAAATTGAAATATCTTTTAAGACTCAGTATCTATAGAGATGCAAATCTGAGATTTAGCATTGATATCTCTGACTATCATTTTATCCACTTGAAACAACACACCCAGTCACCAGTAGGACTCTTGCAGTGACAAAAGAAAAAACTTCAATAAGTTCCAGTTACTCCTTATGCAGAAAGCAATTTCAGAGGTAATAAGCCCTGGGAATTGTGGGACAGACTGCATAATAGGTTCATTTGCATGTACATTTTCTTCTCAGGTGCTTATTTGCAAGGAACCACTTCTGCCGGGAAACTGAACTACAGCTGATTTATCATCCTTCACTGTGTATTAAAAAGTGACTTACTTATAAGGCAGAAGACTATGTGAAAAAGTGAGAAAATCTAATGGCCTAATTATATGCTACTTGTTTTTAAGAATGACTGTGAGAGGAGATCCATCAATTTCCCATTAATTGATAAATAACATCAACCACATGGCATTTTGAATGTCTTAGTGCAACAACAACCCAGATTCGTTATGTGGTTCTCGTAGGAGTTAGAAGCCTCCTTATAATTTTATTTATATAGCGCCATTGATAATAGAGACAGCAATAGGAAGGCCTGTTAGAAATACCACACCTGTAAACCAGAAATGCAGGGAATGGGCAGAAGAGAAAAGAGGCTAGGCAAATATTTGAATTGTGCATCTTTTTCTTTTTAGAGCTTCTTGATTTCCCAGATGGCTGAGTAGTGCTGCATGAGAATTCTGGAAATTTATGTCCAGCACATCCTGTGGGGAGGGAAGGCAGCAAGCTTAGGAAAGCTAGTAAACAGAAATAGCAAGAAGACAACAGATCATGTGAAAAGGAGTGTAGAATGGAGAGTTGGGGGAATTAATGTAATTTTACCATATGAATGTTATTAAAAAGAAGACAGAGAGGTGGAAAATATTGACTATATACCACAGAAGATAGAAAAAGCAACCAGCCATAGGGAGGATCTGTAAAGATAACATGACTGATAGAAGAAATTCTAGAAAATTATGATTAAAAATGGAAAATGGAGAAAATGGCATAGCATGTTTGTTTGTTTTTCTTCTTCTGAGTATGAGTCAAGAAGCAATGGATGGAAACTAATCAAGGAGAGGACCAACTTAGCACTAAGGAATAATTTCCTTACAGTTAGAACAATTAATCAGTGGAATGAGCTGCCTCCAGAAGTTGTGGGTGCTCCAACACTAGAGGTTTTTAAGAAGAGATTGGACAATAATCTGTCTGAAATGGTGTAGGGTTTCCTGCCTGAGTAAGGGGTTGGGCTAGGAAATCTCCAAGCTCCCTTACAACTCTGTTATTTTGTTATTCAAGAGAATCAAAAAAGATTCCAGAACCTCAGATGACTGACCAATGTTTTAAAATGCTTTAAATGCAACTGAAAAATCTTCACCAACCATTTGTCTGAAATGGTATAGGGTTTCTTGCCTGAGCAGGGGGTTGGACTAGAAGACCTCCAAGGTCCCTTCCAGCTCTTGTTATTCTGTTAAAAACAGAAAATAAAAAGATTTACAAAGTTCAGTGCTTCATTCAAGCTGATGGTAAAAAGGAGCACATTAGGCCTTCCTTTTTAAAGAATCGCGTCTTGCCATAGGGATGTATCTCAAAGGTGCTTTTTTTCTGTTTTTTTAACACTCCAGTTGCCTTTGGGGAAAAAGCACCATTGAGACAAATTATGACCTGAATGACTTGAGAATCTCCACAGATACATACAACTGTATGGTACTCAGTCAATTACAAACACAAACTTTTGAGTTAAAGCTACTCCGACAGGGTATGACAAAGTGCTTCAGAGTGGGTGTGCGGTTGTTTCCTTAACTTAAATATGTCTTCTCCCGATGCATGGGGCTAATGTGATTCCAGGAAAATTCAAATTCACACTACTAGCATGGTGTAGCATTTATAGTAAGCTGAGACTCCAAGCTGATTTCCCCTAATTATTCCAGGGCAGATTTTTTTCCAGATACTTTCAGGCCACAAAATGGTGAGTTTAAAAAATAATAATAATCCTGGAATCCCTGATCAAGAGTCAAAGCTCCAGTGACAACAAATTGTCACATTCAATGAAGAGCAGTGTTTCAATGTCTGAGGGGGGTCAAGCTATTCTCCAAAGCGCTTGAAGGCAGGGCAAGAAGCAATGGGTGGAAATTAATCAAGGAGAGGAGCAACCTAAAAATAAGGAGGAATTTCCTGACAGAACAATTAATCAGTAGAACGGTTTGCCTTCAGAAGTTGTTGGGTGCTCCATCACTGGATTTTTAAAGAAGAGATTGGACAATCATTTGTCTGAAATGGTCTAGGGTCTCCTGCTTGAGCAGGGGGTTGGACTAGAAGACCTCCACAGTCCCTTCCAACTCTATTATTCTGCTATAAATTTTTTTTCACTTTATAGAAGCCCGTCAAAGTCTCGTGGCGTCTTAGGGTTCCATTCAACATAGTTTGAAAAACCCTGCTCTAGAACCCCAGTCCTCCCTAACGTTGTGCTTAATACTAGCTCTCCTTCCGAAAGACCCTTAACTGCACTAATGCAGCGGTCCCCAACACGCTGGTTGCGGCCTACTACCAGGCTGTGGCCTGTTTAGCCGGCTGGCTGGAGCACACGCATGTGTGTGCAGCTTGACTTGCACGAACAGCGGGCCAGTTCCCCTCTCTCCCACCTCCCCACAGCAGGTTGGGGACCGCTGCTGTAATGGAATTCTACCACTACCTTTGGATAAAGGTAAGTCCTGTCTCTCACCTCCTTACCAACATTACTCATTGACACCTTGGCTTCCCACACCTTTTCTTTAAGAGAAACGTTCTGCTTTCCGATACAGATGAACTCCAACTTTAGGTCTTCAGACGCAGGAAACCCACCGATACAGAAAAGGCATGTTGGGTGTTTCGGTCCAAGAAGGGTAGCCTCGTGACTCCACACAACCCCGCTTGCGAGACAGGAGCGAAAAAGAGCACTTCTTCGTTTTCAGAAATATCCCATAGGAGAAAGCGACTATCCTCGATTACGACATATGGAAGGAAGCGCCATCTTGGCTCTAGGACAGGATCGCCCACGGTTTCATCTGGTTAAACTGGACAGGAAGAGACCAGTCTATCCCTTTGGAATCATCCCATCATGGAGAGATGCCAACACGAGCCCCGTCCATCCGCCAAGCTTTCTTTGCTCCCTTTCTCTTACAAGAGATCCGTCTGCGCTGCCATCGCAGATCTTTCGGAGGGGGGAGAGGGGCGGATATAACCTTATGAAACCGATCCATCAGACGATGATATTGGCTGCAGGTAACACAGTAGCTTATCCCTTGACCCCTGCAAATCGATAAGCCGCTTGGGACCCCCACCTCCCACCCATTCCCACCCACCTCCCAATAATGCTGGGTCCCCTCCAGGATGCTTAAAGAGTCGGGTCTTGGATATCAAACATGTCACTCAGGTTCACAGAAGGACGACCGTCTTCTATCCAATGGGGGTGCATCTTCAAAACGATCTGCCCCAAGGATCCTTGGGTCATCGGATCCCCTCCCCACCCTTTCCCCGGACACGGTGATGCGGTGACCCTAAGGCAATGAAAAGAGTCATGTCTCTGCCCAGCCTATTCACAAGTGGCATTTTTCTCTTCCCTGGCATCAGGACAAACGTGAAAAGGAGGAGGGGGGAGGGGGAGGGAACGGCCAGCACAGCACGATCAGTTGGAGGTGTCAGAGTGGACGCTGCCAGGACCTTCTGTTGGGGAGGTGACAGAAGATGGGGTGGCTGCTTCCTGCCAGCCCCCATTGGCCTAGTGAAAGTGAAAACAAACAAGGATGGTAAATTTCCCTTCTCTAAAGCAGGGGTCTCATTGATTCAGTGTAAGGGGACATTTAGTCAGACCCATTTGAGAACGTAAGGCCTTTCAGATTGTTTTCTATCCTCTAGGTCAGGGGGTCTCCAACCTTGGTCACTTTAAGACTTGTGGACTTCAACTCCCAGAATTCCTCAGCCGGCTTTGCTTTGCCGGCTGAGGAACTCTGGGAGTT
>JANHFT010007985.1:8163-33871 GCA_032467955.1 Pseudoxenodon macrops | reverse complement strand
TATGTGTATGTGTTTATATATGTTTTACTTCATTGTATATCACCTCCGATTGAGGGGGTGATTATATATATATATATTTTTTTAATGTTAAAAATTCTAATAAAGACTATTTTAAAAAAAATAAAAAAATAAAAAAAATGTTTTTCTGGCCAAATCTGACTTAGCTTCCTTATTCATCCACATCTTCTGTATGTGTGTGACTAGAGAAAAGTGTTCGGGATTGGGTTCTGCATTGGAATGCTGTTAACCAACTCCAAAATTGTGGCTCTCAGTGGAGAAATAACATTCTGATATTGAATATAAATCCTATTTATACAGTTGATTAATATTCTGTCTTTGCTGGTGAACTTTGTTATCCTACATGCACAATTATATAGAAGTTTGAAAGTGAAATTTACTCCTTAGGTTCCAAAAATCAGCTTGCAAGAGGGCACTCTTTATCAGATTAGATATGGCTCTGATAAAGAACTGCAATAAGTAAGGAAGAACTCACAGTACAATCAAGCAATAAAGCCAAGACAAGATATTCTTTGCCTGTTATGTACTGAAATATCAGATCTTGCTAAACAGGCTGATTAGAACTTGTTGAATCTGGCAACGTGGTTGTTATTCAAATGATACTTATTTGATAGCAGTGAGAAACGTGTCTGAAAGCCATAATTTCTACAATTAAGCACTCTCTTAATCTTCAATAAATATCTACAGTATGCAGGATCATCCTTTTAACTGTCAAAGAACTCAGTAAATAGTAAAATAATTGTTTGTGATTATACTTTACTGAAGCTTTTGTACATCCTTGTACTCATAGAACTGAAATATGTGTTCAAAGTCAGAATCTTTTATCATTAAATATCAAATGTTTTATCAAATTCATATCTTAAAACTCAACAGTAGAGCCTATTAAAAATAAGCAGGGTTGTACTTCATTGAAGTTTGATATAGTTCCTATATGATGAGCATATTTGATATAAAATATTAGTTATTACTAATTATTAATCATATTGCATAATGCCATTCATAAACTAAAACTGGAATCATACAGAAAGTGTAGCTTTTGTGTAAAGATAACAACTGGAAATTGCTGAAGAATTTAGTTTTCTAATCAAAAGATTCTGGAAATGCCAAGCTTTGTTGTCCATTATGTTATTATTTTAACTAATATTACAGTTCTTGTTGTTATTTTTATTATCATTTACTTTTAGCACCATCTAGTGTTATCATATGTTACTTCAATTTGTTCCATAATATTTTGTTTCTCTGTAATTTCTTTAATGAAGTCTCTTGGTTAAGAATAGCTTTCACATTCTTCTATATACGGTATATTTAGAAGTGTGTGTGTATGAACATTTAATTTTTAAAGCTATTTTCAATATATACATTTCATGTGTTTATTCATTTTAAAAATCCATAAATGAGTATGATGTATACAGGTGTACTATTTTATTCATTATTTAATTTAGAATGTATTTTTCTTCCAGGATGAAAATATGATCAATTTTATCAAAGGTGGCTTGAAAATCAGAACAAGTTATCAAATATATAAGTATGCTCCTATAGTATTTCATTTAGGCTGTGTATTATGTCTATTCGTGTTTTATGTTTCAGTAAATTAATTCCTCACCATAGCTTGAAATAGTGGGGAAAATTTTCCTGGATGAAATTAAAAAATAAATTCTATCATTCTGGCAGTGATTTCAGTCGTGTCTTTATTTACTCCCCTCTCCTTTAAAAATCATGCCAGATGGAAGATTGAGGACAAGAATAGAATATGATTATGAATTTACAAAGATAAGGCAAAACTATTTATACTAGATATATACATTTTACTGATAAAGAAATAAAGGGAGATCTATTTCAAGCTATTTAGTTCTCATCAGCTCGCCATTCCCTTCTGGGATTCGAACCTCTTAGGCAGTTGCTTTAGCCTCTAAGCCAGTGATGGCGAACCTATGACACGCGTGCTACAGGTGGCACATGGAGCCATTTCTGAGGGCACGCGAGGCACTGCCCTGTCAGCTGCAGCTGATTTTCAGCCTTGATTTTTGGCCGTTTCTCACCCTCCAGAGGCTTCAGGACGCTTCCCTGATGGCTCCGGAGGGTAAAAAACAGCCCAACGGGCAAATTGGGGTGTTTGTGTGCTGGCATGCGTGTGTGCGCTGGCACGCGTGTGCACACCAGCACGCACGCTGCCATTTTTGGCACACAAGAAGAAAAAGGTTAGCCATCCCTGCTCTAAGCCCTGGATGGCCCCTGGAGTGGGGCTGAAAGACAAAAGGAAGCAGTATGCTCCCTCCCATATTTGAGTATACCAGGTGATTTCACAAAAAAACATTTAATCCCTCCCCTGGTTCAGCTGATAAAGAGAGGAGAACTTGTAGCTTAAATGTTAAAGCAACTGCCTAACAGGCAAGCAGCCCAGGTTTGAATCCCATTCTAATGGCAAATCATTTCCATAACATTATTAAGAAAACGGCAAGGATGCAGACACCAGGAATTAAGCTTGGTTCAGTACCATCCTTACTGCTAGATATGCAAACGGTTATGGTTACATCACATGCTAAGCAGGGCCACAAGATATCTAGGGTTACTTCCAATTGTGTGATTCTGCCATTTAAAGTACATAAATTATTAAAGAAGACACAAAATATTGTGTTTCTATATAAAGAAATAGCATCTTGGGGTAGACATGGGTGAAATTATGCAGACATGGTGTGGATATGAATGAATCTACAAAACGGTATCAGAAATTATAAGCCCCTGATTGTAATTTTTTCCCATTTTATCCACTCATTCAAATTAGCTAGGGATTATAGCTAATACAAGATTATAGATCTGTGTCAGTATATATTTACTGTGCCAGTAAAACTTGGGTTCTGATTTTAAATGAGGTTGTCAGGAATTATATCAAAAAGAAGTTTATACTTACAAAAAATACCCCTTGTGAAAGCTTGTAATAGTCTTTCCCCTTCTTTCCCCCTTATTGCCTCCTTTTTCAGATTTGTAAATTTATAAAGATATTAAGTAAGCTTTTAATATACTGATATTAAAGTGTAAGTAGGCAAATACTGGGTGTCATTGGTCAAATTACTCTGAAATCATAGATTTTGGGATTCTAGAATAGAAAATAATGGAAATTGCTTAAATAAACGTGAATTGTGTAAATTTAAATTTAAATCTAGATAAATAGAATAGAATAGAATAGAATAGAATTCTTTATTGGCCAAGTGTGATTGGACACACAAGGAATTTGTCTTTGGTGCATATGCTCTCAGTGTACACAAGGAGAATAAAATACATTCATCAAGAATGATAAGGTGCAACACTTAATGATAGTCAAATAAAGATAAAGATGTAGGACAGACATGCATCCCTGGTAATATAGCCCCAGAAGATATAATAAATATTAAAAAAGGACATTTGTTATTTATATGCATTAATTATATATTTCATATGCAACCTAAGACAATTCCTCTTCATTCATTGAAGCCCAACCAAGCGACACCCATGATGTAGGGTATAGCATGGTAAACTAAATATTTGAAATAATAATAGTGCATATTATCATTGCTATTATCTAATTTAACATGATTTGTTTTGTTAATCAAAAGGGAGTGCCTTCAGGTTCTGCAGATGTCCCAAAGCAGCAAAATCAGGAATGAAATATTCCACCAGTTTGAAGGGGGTGTACAGCTAGGAATAGGAGCTTTCAATCTGGTATGAGTATTCCTTCCAATGTGTAATCGAACTTTTGATGCATGAGCTCTTTAAAACAGGTGCATTATATTGTACCTTTCAAAACATTATTGTGCTTTCATTACACCCTGTACAAATTTTAAAATATCTATACATGTACATCTTATGTTTTGTGGTTTTACTGTTTTATTTGAATACAGAACTGCCTGAGTTTTTTTTTAAATTTAATTATTTTAGATTTACATGGTTGTTCCCCTCACCATGGCTCTGGGCAGAAAACAAGTTTAAGCAAAATCTATAATATAAAACCATTAAATTATACAATTCCCCACATATAATTAAAAAAAAGATATGCTGAGTGTAAAAAACCATAACATCAAGTCATTTGGACTTTATTAATGTTATTTGAAGATTGTGCTGAACATTTTTAAACCTATTATGCTATAACTTAAATATTTGTTTTTCCTGCTGCATTAAAAACAGATGGAATCTTTGTTTTTTTCCTTTTCTGCAGATGCTGTCCCTTTTGCCAGGAAGAATTCTCCGACTTCTTGAATTTATTGGGTTTTCAGGCAATAGGGTATTACATTTAATTTCTATTGTTATGAATTTTTAAAACAGCTTATGAGCTCTGCTTGTCAGGAAAGGAATAAATAATTGATGCATCTGGATCAACTTTGGATCTCATTGACTAGCTGGTTATAGGGATATGAGATGTAGGTGAGACAAAGTAGTTAAATGTTTAGTTTTAAAATCTTCAATATTTTTATTACTATTGCTTTTAATAAAGCAGATTTTACAAATAATGGCATATAATTGCTGTCACTAACTGCTAACAAAATTGTTCTATTAACAGAACTTACCCCTTGACTGGTTTCTTTGTTTACTTTCTCTCCTTTCTGCAGTGAACAATGTATATATTTCCTCTCTGACTCCTGTCTATAGCCTTGTCAGAATGGGCCAAATTGCCACTGGCAATTGGCCAGCTCACCACAGCCAACTTGCCGCGGGAAAACTCACTGCAGGATAATTTAATTCAATGTAGTTATTCAAAATAAAATATATATTTTTTATTTTTGTCATTCATATTTCGTTCTTTCCCTCCTTTTGCATCCTTAAATGATTCTGTTTCACCATTTCTTTGATATTAGTTGCAAGTTGGATGTAGTGAGTTCGCCATGGTGAGTCGGCCATGGTGAATTGTCATAGACTTAGCCCTGTGCTTGAAATTGGAGAGAAAACAATGCTGTACCCCACACTGACCCCACCTCTCTCCTGGGAATGGGGTGTGAAGGCTTGAGGTGGGGCTTGATGTGCATTCACTTGAACACAAAAATAGTTGCATTTTGATCCATGATCCTTTTATATTTAGCTTGTGGATCACAGAGAGCAGGGCTGTCGAACTCCGGGCTGGATGTGTCACCCGCTGGCCATGTCCATGCCTGGTTTAGTGAAAGGGAAAAGTCCTGATATGTCACCGTGATGATGTGAATTTGACACCCCTGACATAGAGATTTGTAATCATACTTCAGCATGAGTACAAATCTATCATCAGGGCTGCCAAACTCTCGGCCTGTGGGCTGGATGCATCACGCACTAGCCACGCCTTTGCCCGGTTTAGCGAAGGGGGAAAAGGTCCTGATATGTCATGTGATGCTGCCGTGATGACGTGAGTTTGAAACCTCTGCTCTACATGATCCACAACCTAAATAAAACAGGGTCATGGTGTTCTGACCAAGGCTTCCTGAGACAGTAACAATTACACGCTTAGTCCCAAAAACCCTCTTTTTATTTCAATGGCTGTGAATTATGTTTATTCACAGCCTGTAATGACTCCCAAGCAGTTTGTAAATAGTCCGACAGAAGTCTGCCACAGTCTTTTGGAATAAGGCTGATAAGCACCCACCTTTATCTTCCTTGAAATGCTGCCAAAGACCTAATTGCCAATTATCTTTGCAAGGCCAAACAAAGCACAAAGTCAAAACGGAACTTCAGAGTTTAAACCGACCAGAATGAACAAAGTTGTTTCCTGCAAAGGCTCATGTTCCTTTGGTCCTCCTTTATATATTATGGGAGGAGCCAGTCATCTCCAAGCCTTACCCTCGAGTCACCCCTTTTGTCTTAACTGTTCTTGCCTTCTGGCAGCTCTGCGCATGCGTGCACTGGGAACAGACTCCCCCTGTTCTTCTGCCTTGCTGCTGTCAGACTCTGGAGGCTCCGGAATCAGCGCATAACTCCCAGATGACCCTGGCCCCATCTCCACCTCCAACGCAGAGCCTTCCCCAGACTCCAGGACTGGCCCATGTTCCTCCCCAGCCTCCTCACTGTCCGAGTCTGTTGCCAGCTCTGCAGACCGCCGGCAGACCCCAATACATGGATCAAATAATACTCAGTACATTGAATAATCCATAAGACATACATTACCTCACCTGCAAATGATACTGACATAGTTGGAATTCTACCTTGCTGCTATGTTCATACAAGTTTCTTCTTTGTGTTTTCTTGAAATAATTAGCATTCATAAAAATGATAGACTATTGTGACTTATATTGTACAATTTTGTGGCTGTTGACAGGAACTTGGTCTTCATCAGTTACGGGAAGGAGCTTCTGGTCCCAGTTTACGAGCAATAATGTGTACTTTTACCTTGTTGGTATATCACACCTTTGTTACATTAATCCTTGGTAAGAATTAAAAATGAATACCCAGGTGACAAATAATTTAGTGTATCACAAATTCTAATATAATTCCTAGTATTTATTTGTTTCGTTTGTATTTTCAGCAACACTAGTGGCTAAGTTTACAATATAGAATGAATTTAAGTTAATAAATTAGTTAACATTAGTGGCGGTTATGCTGACCCAATTAACTATAATCTTGGTAAAAGAAAGAAGGGAACAAATTGTTCTACATAGGATGAAAAGTACCTGCTCCCATGTTTTTTGCTATTTTAACATTTGATAGAAGCCTGTCTCTAGCACACCTTTGGAGAGAAATAAAGTAAGAATGACAAAACAAAGAAATGTTCATTTATTTATAATTAAAAAGTAGGTTTTTTATAAACAATAGCATGATGGGGGTTGGAATTAGGCATGCCAATTTGAATCATCTTGATGCCTTTCAATTCAAAGCGTTTATGTAGGAATTCAAATAACATTCAGGATATGCAAATTAAATTAGCCCTGAACTTTCTATGGCAGCATTAAGAAATGAATATCTAGTGTATCAAATTAATTCAATATTTAGCATTTGCTTCAGATGTTTGGAAAAATTAGAAATAGATTTTGGTTTTCTGATCTTTCTTCATTCACACACTTTTTGAAGATAAAGCAGTTCCATCAGTACACAGAATGGGAGATAAGAGATTTTTATAGAATTGGATACCTAAATAATGATTAAAACTCCATTACTACTGAAGTTATTTTGATAAAGAATAGGTTAAAAACTACAACTTAATTTTAAAGGAAATTATCATCTGGGAAGAGACATCTACTGTATTTAAAAGCAATCTTACATTCAAAACAACAGGTTCTTTTGAAATAAAAAAAAACCCTTTGGACAGATAATTATAGATCCAAACTCAAATTTCTTTGAAACATTTTATTGCATATAATTCTTATAATTCCAATGTTATTTTTTTTAGATTTAGTTAAATCTGGTCATTTATTAACTATATTAACAGTTTTTCTAATTGATCATCTTACTACATACAGTAAATGTCGATTCTGGATAGAAAAATAATACTTGTCCTTTGAGAGAGTGAGAGAATTTCATTTCCTCTTGGCTTTATTCCTGCTTTATCTTTCATTTTAACTATGGTCCTGATACTTCATTTCGTTAAAAGAGCAAGAGAAAAAAAAAGTCATATTTGAAAGGATCTTTCAATGTTGTGCTTCACTATGAATGTCTTCTGTACTGTAATCTTTTACTATGCAAGTTGTCCTCGACTTACAGCCATAATTGAGCCCAAAATCTCTGTTACTAAGTGAGTTTTGCTCCATTTGACGACCTGTTCTGACACCATTGTTAAGTGAATCATTGCAGTTGTTATGTTAGTAACAGTTTGTTGGTTATGATTGTTAAGTGAATCTGTCTTTCCCATTGTCTTTGTTTGTCAGAAAGTCACAAAAGCTGACCCCAGGACACTGCAATCGTCATAAATACATGCTAGTTGCCAAGCATCCAAAGTTTGATCATGTGACCATGGGGATGCTGCAATGGTCATAAGTCACTTTTTTCAGTGCTGAAGTAACTTTGAATGGTCACTAAAAGAACTGTTATAAGTCGAGAACTACCTGTACTATGACAGCTTTTATTACATTTCACTAAAATAGGTTTTCTTCTAATATTGTTTTCTAATAATACTATATATTAATTGTATTATTTCTAATAATACTATATATTAAATATTGTTTTCTAATAATTAGCTTGCATGAATCAATGTATTATATCGTTATCAATACTTAGAGAGGATGTTGATATTTCTACAGGAACAGGGGAAGCCAATCTCCTTGAAGCAGAGGCTCTCCTTCAACCTTATCTTCAGAAGTTCCCAAAGGTTTTATGATTTCATATTGTTAAATATTTTTTAACTGTGGTTAACACTTCTACCTTACTAACAAAGTTGCAATCTTTTTCAAGGGTGCCCTCATTCTCTTTTACGATGCCAGAATCAACATATTGAAAGGAAATTTTGAAAAGGTAACAGCAGATTGCCCCTTTTTAAAATAAAAACTGAGGTTCTGTGTTAGTTTTAAGAAAATCTTGCTCACAAGCTTAAAAAAATTAAGGGAAAAAATGGAGGAAAAAGAAAAGTTGAGCACTGTTTGGTAAAATGTTCATAATGATCAATTTCAGTAATAACATTTGAGAGTGAAAAGAGCCAAAAAAAACAACAACACATTCCAAACAGCTGTTAGTCCACCAAATTAGGGAATATCAATATCAAGGTTAAAGTTTACTTTCATAAGAAGCAAGGCCTCATATTTTGAGTTTTTCATGTGAGATGGCAAACCCTCATAAAAGTTTTAGGTAAGAATCAAATATATCGATTCTTTCCTTGCTAAATATGACCATTATTATAAAGCGGTCTTAAAACATTATTATTATTATAAAGCGGTCTTAAACTTTTAGATAGGCTTATTTAATCGGCAATTAATTAATGTTCATTCCACCTTCCACACATAACACCAAATTGCAGTTATTTACTTGAATATTCTAAAATATATATCTATCTTTTTATATAAAATGAAAATAAAAGGCCATAATTTGATTCAGAAGTTTTCTTTTATATGGTTTGACTTTTTTCTCTGTTTAAATTCCAGGCTGAGGTAACATTCCAGGACTGCATTGCAGCTCAGCAAGAGTGGAAACAGATCCATCATCTCTGCTACTGGGAACTGATGTGGTGTTACTCCTTCCAGCAGAACTGGCTTCAGGCATATCGGTATGCAGATCTGCTTTGCAAAGAAAGCAGGTGGTCAAAGGTAAATGGGTAACCCAATACTGTTGTGAAGTGGTGAGAGCACTTCATGCTTACACAGTATGCCAGCATAAAAGCCTCCCTGGGTTAAATACTCAAATATCATTCAGCTCAACAGTGATTTAAAGGAAATTGTTAATTGTAACTGATTTTTAGCTACTGGGAAATTGGCAAAGTGGAAATTATAGTAACAACCATTGAGAAAACAAGGCTTTACTAGACCATTATGTAACAAATTCCACATTTATTATTTTGTTTTCAGTAAGATGGCCCCTTGCTTTTCTTATGACCTCATTCACATTGCCAAAAAGCATCTTAAACATGGACATTTATAAGAAGTCACAATTGTGTCAAAACAATTCATTACTTATGTCATCAGGCAAATAACACAATTATGTACATGATGTCTCACGCAAGTAGATAATTAAAGACGCTAGTGGTGTCATGAATCTGTGTCATCTACTATCTTCCCTTTTGCTTACCACAGACACCTGTGCTTTGTGTAAAGTAAGACTTTGATGGTAATTTTAATGAAACAATAATTTGGCTTAATACACACTGTGCTCACACAGTGTGTAGAAGGAAACAACTGTGATCAGATACATTGTAAGAAGCTATATATTGAATATTTTTATTCTATTTTGCCTAGGCAATATATGTGTTCCAGAAAGCTGCTATTTTGTGTATGCTTCCTGATGCTGATGTGAAAACAACAGGAGAAGATATTATAGCTTTGTTTCGGTAATACTTTTCAAAAGAAAAGAATTTATTTAAAGCTTGATCTTTTAAGCTATATATCTTGAAAATTTCATGCTTTTTGCCTACTATCATTGCCTCAAACCTGCTCATCTGAGAAATATTGTTTTCATTTATAACCTTATGGTTTGTGGAAGGGAGGAAATATTTTCCTAGGGGTTTACTATAGAGTTTCTTCTGCCACTTGAATTTATATTCTAGAGTGGATGATGGCATGTAAAATAAATTCTAGACATAAGTATGTCCTACCCTTAGTTAAAAAAATGTTTCAGCCATTCCTCTTCTAACCAGTACCTTATCTTGATTATCTAGGGATAATTAATTAATAGTTTTCACATCCAAAGTGAGAAATCTGCTGATCTGGCATGAGACATTTTTGGGGAATCCATATTGCACCTAAGACTGCACATGTTTGTTACTAAAATCAGGTTTTTGCTCCATTCTTCTAGAAAGTTCCTGACTTAATTTTTAAGATTTGGGAAATTAGCTTCATTAGAGTAAAATACGTGGACTTCCTTGCATGATTTTTTTGTCAATCAAACCCCTTACTTTGGCCCTTACAAATTGTACTGTCGATACAGTTGCATGTAATTCAATAAGATTTGCCACATTTGAAAACATGAGACATCTTAGGAACCTCTATTCTTTCCTTGTATATGGTTTATTAGTTGGAAGCTTTCATATCAATCTTGTTATTTTCTTTTCCAAATATACGGAAAGAGAGCCTAAAAAAGGATTTAACATTTTTTACATTGTAACTTTGCAAATAAATTTTTAGATTTGCTACCGTGGAAGCATTTTGTCAAGCATGCTTGAAAAGCTTTCTGTCTACAAGACAATAAGCTAAATGTTGTTCACAAACCTTTATTACTAGGATCTACATGAATGATTTCAACTCACTTCTGGAAAGCCTTAACCTAACTATCCGATTAGATTGATTGTTTTGATCCCTTTTCCTTTCCAGTGATATTTTCTTTTGTTCTTGATCCCCTGTCTCTTTGATTGCTTTCTTGCAGATTTTTGAGATGAAGTTCCCTTTAGCACTCATTTTCATTTTCTGTACCTGTATATATAGCTATATAGTGAGGTCCTCCTACCTGGAGATACCATGATTATGGAATTCTGCTAGGGTTGGCACTGATTCTTTAGAGCAACTTAGCAACTTGAAGACGTATGGACTTCAATTCCCAGAATTTCCCAACTCTCAGAATTCTCTCAGAACAAGTTGTCTGGAGAGTTCTGGGAGTTGAACTCTACATGTCTTAAATTACCAAGGTTGAGAAACTCTGCTTTACATTTTTCCATACCTTTTAAAGACTCAGTTGCTCATCCAAAGTTTCATTTGATCTATGTTGATGTGTTTAATGTGCTTTCATCATTTTAATTTGCTGTAATTTTCTATGATACTCTTCCATTTTTATTTAAAAAAATACACAGCAAGTAATTAATATTATAAATAAAAACTAAAATACCTCTCTAGGCTTTATTATACAGAAGAACCTATTATAGGTTTGGTGATTGCTGAAATAGAATTAGTAAAGTAAAAGTGAACAATATGAGCTTTTCATGTCTAAAGAAAATACTGTTTTTCCTCTTATAGGCAAGTAGAAGGCCTAAAGCAAAGAATTGCAGGAAAATCTATCCCAACTGAAAAGTTTGCTGTGAGAAAATCACGACGTTATAGGACCTCTCCTCCTGTGAAACTAATAGTGCCTGCTCTGGTATTTACAGCAGACTTACTTCAATCATCTTTTGAGTGACAGAGTAAATATGTGTTCGTGTGTATGTATTCTTGTACATAATCAAGAAAAATTAGATTCCCATTTGGCTTTATCATAGAAAGCCTAATTTATTTATTAGATAAAGCACAGAAGAAACCTATCTATTGACATTTCCTAAATACTGTAAGATAAACTTAGAAATGTGTAATCTTACTGGAACTTATATATCAATATACTGTAGCTTGCCATGTGAATTATAATATTTCCAACTCTTCAGAGGTTAGATGTTGAACATAAATTATTAGTAAATTGTGCAGAATATATATTCTAATTAATAATGTAATATGTCTGCCAAGATCATTCCCTAAAACTTTGGAGATACATAGATACAGGATCTATCCAGTTTCAGTCCTTGTTATGAGCCAAGTTACATAATAAATATTAAAGGAAGAATCTATAATTTATAGGCTGCTATGATTATAATCAATTTGATCCTATTTATAAAATATGTTATTTAATATTTCATAAATATGGATTCATGCTGCAAGTAAGTTATATGAGTATTTGTATACTTACATTGTTATTCCAGTTTCCAAACAGGAAGAGTTTCAAGAGGGCAAATACAAAAATTAAAATCTGGCATTTTTACTGAAAAGTATTCATTTTTAATTTGCATTTTTTCAAGAAGTATATCATCTTAATATCTGCTTCCTTTATATTACTAATTGCTTTTTAGCTGGATTCAGAGAATACATTTGTTACATTTTAAAGTTCTACTATTAATTTACACTGAAAGAAATGTTAATACTAAATATCTAGCTTTATTCAGAAGTAAATAGATAACTTATTGTAAATAAGTACTTTTCATTCAATGATTTCTTTTTCTCAGGAAATGATGTATGTCTGGAGTGGGTTTTCAGTTCTTGGAAAGAGAGCTGACTTCACTGAAAATATGTTAATAACTATTGAAAAAGAAGAAACACTTTTAAAAAATGAAACCCGTGAGTTTTACCTTGATTTATAAGATATAAATTACAAAACAAATGTAACAGTATATTTAAATATTCTATGAAGAAAAGATACATTTGCAGTCCTCTGAATTTAATATATATTTTATTTATTGGATGCCATACACTCCCAATTCTAATGAATACATAGAAACTCACATTGATAAATCTTACCTTTATGCATTGCTTGTGCTTGATAATGTTAAGCAAGGGTCATATTTTTATGCATACATACACTCAAATTTTATTTAGAAATATTAATAAGCTCAGTTTTCCACATTCTAGGAATAAACCCTCTTGTTAACTATACATTTAACTCTTTCAAAGGTTATATAGTCTTAAGTTGATTGGCAGTAAATATGAAACAAAGCAAGGTTTTTTTGTGACAATAGATGTTGGTTGATCTTGGCTGGTGTGGATTTTAACATTGTAAACATGTAGTAACTAAGGGTTAGAGAATTCCTGTTGTAAATAATAATAAAAAAGATCCTCTGAGTACAACAGAAATATGGTTTTCAAAGCAGGACTGTTGATGTATTTTGCTTTAGCCTATTACAGGTAGCAAATGCAATAAAAAATTATGTAGGGAGACCCCACATCAACTAAGCTATCACATATTTCAAGACTATATATACTGTAAATAAATACTAAATAGTATTTCAAATATTAAATTCATCTTTTTAAACATAGCCAATTAATAGACCTATTTTCATGATTTTCCACATGTTTAATACTGTCTGTTTCTGGAGGTATCATTTTGACCAATAATTGAATATGAATTAAGGAAGGGAAGTGGGAGAATGTTAGAGGATTTGCTTTATTTTGGAACATTCCAGTATTAAGATATACTTTATAGCTATTCTGCTTTATACTGGAATTGAATATTACTAAACAAGATTTTTATTAATTTTGTTACTGTATATAATAGTTATTAAAGATTAAATTTAAAAATAGATATAAAAACTGTTAATTGTGGTATTTGACAATTGGTTGTATTCACAACTTTCATAGCTGTAATTTTAAACTCGCTTATGTTTAATTTCAGATCACACTGAATATTACATGGATGATGTATGTTTGCTACAACTACTAAAAGGATTGTGTTTGAAGCATTTAGGAAGACTCTTGCAAGCAGAACTCTGTTTCAGTCAAGTTATTCAAAGGTAAATATTGGGAGCAGAATTTTAAGATGCAATAACATTCAGCAACACAGAGAAAATTAATTAGACTACTTCAATTAAAGCCATTAGAATGTAGCATTAAAAGACATATTTGTGTCTTTCCCTAAGTTAGTATCTGACTTTATTCTCCCACATTTTTTCCCTAGCTGACAAAATCGGTGAAAGAAAAGTCACGGGATCTGTGACATTTTCTCTTGTATTTATAGTTGTATTGGAAAATAGGAAAAAGGGGACAGGAACTGTTCAGGCACATATGTGGAATGCTTCCTTACCCTTCTGCCCCTTATATATATTTAACTATAAATGGAATTTCATCCAGATGGACTTTCATCCATCATTAGGTGCAAAGCTTCTTGGTGTCTATAAGATGCTGAGGCTGGCGTTCACACACAGGGGGGGGAAAAATTCAGGAGTGAGTCCATGGTACCATCCCATATTCATCAGGTCAAGTCATCTAATCACTGCCTGTCTGAATAATAATTTTTACCTTTAGTTTATGGGCTAGCACACATATGCGTTGCTTAGAGTTTATTTATGTATTTAATTAGCCGGTTAGCATTTTTTATGCCACTCAACTACCAGTAACTTTGGGTAGTTCCCCCCAAAAAAATTTTGCTTGCTTTTTTGACAAAATTTCTGTCCAACCGAGCAGTTGAAAGTTTTCCCTGCATAGATAAAACTTCACTAGCCAAATGTAGATCATGAAGCTTCTGCAGGTGCAGAAATCCTTCTTTTCAGCTGTCCATGTTGATTGCCTTCTATTGGAATTTAAAACTATCCTACCAAAATATATAAACATGATTTAAGGAAGACATAAGGTAGCTAATTTTAACTGTTAATATTTTATAGATATGTTCAAAGAAAAAGAGTTTTAACAAACCTTTTTAGTTGCCCTTAATAATGATATGTCTATTTGCATTTTAGTGAGAAGCAATTAAAGTATGATACCTACTTAGCTCCATATTCAACGTACGAGTTGGGTCTTATATATAAACAACGGGATGAAAGAGAAAAAGCTGTAAGATTTATAGAAGCTGCAAAGTAAGTAGTAATTATTTTATACAACTATAATCAATAAATACATAAAATATATTGATTTCAGCTTGCTTAAATACTTTAACATAGTTAAGATACATATATTCTACTGCATCCAAAGAACAAGTTTGGTTCAAGATATCTTGCTGATTGGGAAAAAAAACTAGGAAACATTTATATACTTTTTAACACAAGAGATTAAACTGTATTTCCAAATGATTAAGCTACTTCCACATTAGAGAGAGGAAGCTTGCCTAAATGCCAAAAGTATAAAAGCTGTTGCAGGAGCCCGATGGGGAAAACAGTTGAAGAACACACACTATGAACTGAAACTGAACTGAAAATAGGAGAATTGCCATTAAAGTTAAACTAAAATAAGACCCTCTGATTACTAAGAAAATTGAAACTTTGGTATTTGACAGTAAAAATTAAGGTGGGATTTCTGTGTTTGAGCAGGAACTAATAGAGATAGTGAGACTGTCTGGATTAGGACAGGGCATAGTCTACAACAGTGTTTCATAACCTTGCCAACTTTATGATGGGTGGACTTCAAGTCCCAGAATTCTCTAGCTAGCAGCATGCTTAAAGTTAAAAAGATACAGGTAGTCCTCGACTTATAACAATTTGTTTAGTGACTATTCAAAGTTACACTAACACTGGAAAATTGACTTATGACCGCTTTTCACATTTATGACCATTGCAGTATCCCTTTGGTCATGTGATTTACATTTGGATGCTTGATAACTGGTTCATATTTATGACAGTTGCAATGTCCCAGGATCTTGTGATAATCTTGTGACTTGCTGGCAAGCAAAGTCAATGGGAAAGCCAGGTTCATTTAACAACTGTGTTACTAATTGAACAACTGCGCTGATTCACTTAACAAATGTGGCAAGAAAAAATCATAAAATGGGGCAAAACTCACTTAACAAATTTCTCACTTAAATTTTGAGCTCAACTGTGGTCGTAAGTCAAGGACTACCTGTAAAATATTTCCACCGGAAAAATGTCATCCACAAATGACCAAGTAAACTGAATGTTGTTTTGTAGAAACAATTATAAGGACTATTCCATGGAATCCAGATTACATTTCAGAATCCATGCAGCACTTAGCAGTATGAAAGTGACTCCTGCTCCAACACCATGATGCCTTCTGAAGTTGATGTCTATCATGTCCGTACAAGTTAATGTTTGAAAGCCTACAAAAATCATGTAAATGATGTAACAAAAAATGTAGTTTATATTTTCTATCATTTGTGATAATTGAATGTCTGCCTCATCATTGTGAATGCTTCTTTTTTCTATGGTTCACTTCCATATTTCTGCTTAACATTTTAGAGGAAACCTATTTTATTTATAGAAAGATTAATGCTTGAAACAATAGGGGAATATTAAAAATTGCTGGTACAATAAAGAGTAATTCAAACAATTTATTTTTTTATGGAAATACTAATATTGTTTATGCATGAAACTGTACGATACATTTGGTAATAGTTTCAGCATTGCATAAAGGCTTGTATTTCTGCACTACCTATATTATGTAATAGGATTAAAAAAATTGGCTGCTGGTAGCCCTAGATGCTGTATCTGGATTTGAAGCTTAGTTTTACATACCAAAGACCAAATTATCATACTGTAGCCAAAATAATGCTTCAAGTCGTTTCATGAATGTTAACTTGCATTCAGTGCAATATCCTGACCCAATCTCTAAAGATAGATAGGAAAGGACTTTGAGCTTTCTTCGATAACCTAGGAGTGTTTTTAAAATATAAGAAGAAAATATTTCTCAGTGAAAAGGGTTATAGCAAAGCAAAAACCAAACAATAGAAATGTTTCAGTTTTTTGTTCTATTATATCTATTTAATTCAGCAACCTTACAGGGAATTCACTATAAAAATATGCAGCTAATGTTCTCAAGATTCTTACGCCCCCTCATTAACACTGGAGGTCAGCAGACTTGATTCTATTTTCTTCCATATATTGTAGCAACATTTTCAAATTTCAATTTCATATTTCTTCTGGAATTGGTATCCGTAATGTTTATTTAGCATATTATCTTGATCAAATTTAAAAAAATGTTTTGCAGTAACTAGTAATTAAATATTTTTATTCTCCATCTTAGTCTCTTATTAATGTATATGTGTTACATTGCAGTATTTTATGTCACATAGCCTGCAGGCAAATGATCATGTTTGAGGGCTTATAAATGTTACTTGTCCAGGTTTATGGTTTTCTCATAAGAATAAAAATGTGACTAATCAAGAATGTCTATTTAATGACCATAAGTGTCTATGAAAGATATTTATTGGTTTTATACATACTATAACTGTTTGAGATTAGTTTTTTTCCTTGTCTTTGTCTTTCTGTATTTAAATTGTTTTATCAGCTGCTGAATGAAAAGCTGGGTTTTTAGAGTTTATTTTTTTTAATTGTCAAAACTGATGGACACGCACAAAGTCCATCTTCATAAGCAGCTAGTATAGGAACACAAGGATAATTTCTTCTAGATTTATTTAGCATGAGTTCTTATATGAATGAGTTTTACCCCACTAGCTCATTGCACTTGACATTTTGCTTTTTTACTATACTTTATTCTGCAACATATTTTCCCCATATATTCTTTTACTCGGTTTTTAACCCCTTCCAGTTTGAAAAAAAGCACACTTTGTATATAATTTTCCTACATGCTTATACTCTAGTTAAGAAAAGAACTAATGGTAAAACCAATTTATCTGAGGACATGTGGCTTTTATACTTTTAATTTGTATGACACAATGCATGGTTAATACATTATTTCAACTGATTACAAATTTTAAGTGTTTAAAAGGAGATTTAATTATTTCTTGCCTAGAGACCTTTCATACATCTAGATCAAAAGTATTCTTCATTGATCATAACAAATTGCCACTCTTGTGTATGTTTCTTTGTCCAGAGTTTCCCATCTAGAACTCCGTGAGTGTCACTAGGTTACTTATTACATTCTGTTAGACCAAGAACATTGTAAAAATATACGGTAGTCATTTCTAGATTTAAAGAATTGAATGTTAAACATAGGAATACAGTTAGGCTTAAATCTGTTTTATTCCAACTTATAGTTTTGCATTCAAATATTACAACTATTCTATGGTTATAATCTCTATATTAACACTAATTCTTTTAGTGTTATGTTGCTTAGATATCCACATTCTGCATTGCACCTTTAGTAAGAGCTACGGTAATTGCTTCCACCTTTTGATAAACTATTAGGAACACATTACATGTTTTTATAAAAGAAGTTACAAAAGGATTTTGTTCATGTAAGTTATAGTGGCAGTAGTTCCCATTTGACTTGCACTGTTATCGAGGCCAGAAAATAATATATTAAATAGATTTAGAAATTTTGCTAATCGCAGCAAAACAGTCCAGCTTCTATCAAAATAACAATTCATGCTCTGGAACTGATTTTAATATTCGACTACTGTGGATGTAATTGACTGCTATTTTTCTTGTCTTGTTTGCACTGTATTTTGTAAAGCTGTCTCAAATTAGTTTTAAAAATTGAATAAACTAAAATGTAAACTATGTTTACTTAGAAAGAAAGCTATTTTGGTTAAGCAGAGCTTAGTTTTAAGTAAGAATAGATAGGATTTAATGTTGATTGTACTATAGCACAAGAATTACAGTAGTGTTATTGAGCAGAATTTGAAGAGAAATTATATCTAATCCTTCATGTGAGTTGTCAAAATTTTGTTATCCTGCCTTTCTGTGATAGGCAACAAAATAAACACATATTTAAACAATTCTGCAGAGATGAGCGTTTCCATGACTAAATAGATTGCACATTCAATTACAAGAAAATCGCCAAAGTATTTTTAGGAATGTGATGGTATATTGAAACTATGAATAAATAAATATTCTCAACAAGAGTTTTCACACATTGTTTTGCTTCTCTCTCCTGAATACCTGCATATGGAGCCCATAGAACATCTGATAACAAACCAGAACTATTCAAACTGGTTTTTTTCCTCACAGTTGATAGCATTTTAACAATATTCAGTAAGCAGTAACATTGCTAAAACCTATGATGCATGTTAAGACTGTCCTACTTAATGACAGGATAAAATCTGAACTAAACAGAGCTAGTAGTCCAGAGGAAGAGGCGGGACGCGTTCTTTGGAGGCTGACGAAGACATGGTAATATCGCAGCCAATCCGGGGGTCTTTGTTGCCATAAACTGTCCTGGAGGGACGGTGAGCAAAAGAGGCATGTTCAGGGAAGCTGCAAATTCCCTGGAGGGTTGGCTCAAGCCTCTCAAACCGGCACCTGGGAAAACGGCCCTTGTGAGCTGTTACAAAGCTGGGGCGGTCACAGTAAAAGAATTGAAAAGAAGAAATGTGGATTGTCTGGGTAAGGTGACTGCCTCGATTTAAAGTATTTGTGCAGGAGCGGAGTCAAAATGGAGCATTGGAATCGTCTGTGTGATTGGGCAACTCACAAGTAAAAAGAAACTTTAAATTTGGATAATAAAAGGAATCTCAGAGCAGAAATTAGTGACTAATTAGTAGCGGGAAGGTTTCATGAAGGGAGAAGAATGAGCTGAGGTTAAAGCACTAAAGTCCAAGAAGATTGTTGTTGTTACATTTGGATTTGGAGAACTAAAAATAATAAAAGAAAACCCGGAAGAAAGCATTTTTTATGTGGATTTAAAGTTTTTTTTAAAAACGTTTTGATAAGTAGCTGGTCTGAGTGCATTGGGGATCTGAGAGAGCCATCTGCTGGTGAAAAGAGAGCATTGTAACAATTTGGTGGAAGACAGAAGAGAAAGTACAGTTGTGGGAGTTGACCTTGACTGTTGGAAAAGATAAACTCTGAGAACTTGTAAGGAGTATTTGTTTTACTACTTTGTTTGGCTTTGATTCTCTGCAGCGATGGAAGAAATAAACCCTCAACTTGGAGTGGATTGGATTAAAATTGGATTTGGACATTAGAACCTGAAAATAAAAAGAGACTATATAGATGTTAAGTTTTAACTAAATGTGAAATAACTTTAAAAAATTTAAAATTTGTAAAATTGACAATATGTAGTTTTGGATGTATGATGAATTAATTGAGATGTTAAAAAGTGTGTATGAAACTATAAAAGGTAATTAAAAAGTCAGAAATTTTGTTGGAACATACAGAGCATGTATAATGTATAGAACACAAAACAGGAGAGAAGGTGGCAATAGAGAGTACAAATGAGGTACAAGGAGGTAACATTGCAGAAAAAAGAATTGAAAGAAAAAAAGAGCTAGATGATTTCACTGGGATTGACAGTGGCATAAAAAGGGAGACGGGGGAACACTCTCCCAAAAAGAAACAAACAAAGGGGAAAGAGTGGAAAGAGACCAGAAATTGTGGGGAGAACACTTGAATAATGCATCTAAAAGTTGGAAAAAGAAATCCAGAAATCTTGTTGGAAAAAAGACAATAAATATTTTTTTTAAAGAAAGAAAAAGAAGAAATTAAGAGAAGGGGAGAAAAGGAGAAAATTAATAAGAAGTGGAATTGCGGAGAGACCAAGAGAGAGTGGTTAAAAAGGGGAAGGTTAGTGGAAAGGAGGAAGGAAAATAAGACATATATTAGTAGATTTGATTGTATTAATATTAATTGTGGAAAGTCAATTAAGTTAAAGAGTTTTTATGTAAGACTTGTATATGATGATGAATATTGTTTATAGGAAAACAATGCAGATGGAATGTTAATAAACAAGACAGAAGAAAAGATACAATACAGGTTTTCCCTGAACCTTACATTTTAAGGTTCTTATACATGGAGCCCAGAGTCAGCTGTGCTGACTCCAGTCTCTCTATGTTGCTCGCTGATGGTAAAAGATCTAACTTCAGCGCCAATATCATTCGGCACCAATATTTCATTCCAGCCATTAATACACCAGATATGAGAATATACCTAAAGGAACATTTGTTTTGTAAAATAAACCATAAATTAATTTCTGCAGATTGGACTTATAGAGTTGTGATTTGTTCTTCTGTGGACATTTTACCTAATTTTTGATACCCAGATATGTTTAGAGAACACATTTTGTTGTTTTACACTAGCAAAATTGAAGAGTTGTGGCTAAATTTATGATTATGATACTGTATTACCATTCCAAATACTTCAGTAGGTTTGACTGAGTTTTTTACCTACGTCTTCAACAAACACTGATTACGTTTTTTAGTTTGTACAGCCCTTCTGTCAAAAGACTTTGGTTCTTCTTAGTAAGTCTGATGCTGTGTTAAGCTTGCCTCAAATCCAGTCTAGTGATCTCAGTGGAAACTATAGAACTGAGGCAGATCCCATTTCCGTTATCTTCATTTTATTGATAGTGGATGGGACTTCCAAGGCCAGAGTTTTACAGATGATGAAATAATCTAAGGAATGTTACTAAATTAAAAACACCCCTTCTCAGTTTGTTTCTGATTAACTTTGAGCAATGCTGTGCCTGATTTTCCTCAGCAGGTGGCAATCTTAACAAAGCCAAATGGATTTTCTTAGCTTTCTGCTAACATTCTCATGTCCCTAATGTGTACGGTAATTTCATATTTTCTGTTTAACAGCAACGCCTCTTTTCTAATTTATATATAGAACAGCAGGTAACTTGACGGTATATGTTTATATCAGTATTTTTCAAAGTTGGCAACTTTAAGATTTGTGGACATCATTTCCAATTCTGATGGGGGAATTTTGGGAGTGGAAGCCCATGCATCTTAAAGTTGTCAGATAGAGGACTACCTGTACCAAATTTCATTCTGGAATTTCAGAATATATTGAATGGTTCCAATTCAGGAGCAAAGTAGCCATTCTGAATATGGATTTGTTGCAATAGGAATGATCAACGGAACAGACCCAAGAACATTTTCTTCCCATTCTCCTTTCTCTTGCCCACCAAGCAGCCTGAGGCCTTTGCTATGATTTAACTGATCCATCTAATCTAAAGTTGTAAAACACAATGTGATTGTCAAATGAAGATAGCAAACCTTCTTTTCAGTCATATGTGAAGATTCTTATGTGGTCCAATCTGTTTTATGTTGGCTGATGTTGACACCAAAAATATTATATGGGGAAATATTTATTTTTAATTGCATGAAAGTTACAAAAACCTATCTTGTGACCTATTAGAAAATAGGTTTTGTAATAGCTTACAAAACCTATTGAACCATTTCAATAGGCTTAATCTGCAAACTCTATGGAAAGTTGGGTTAAGGCCTATAATTGTCTGAGGAAATTCCTCTTCTGTCTTCCGGCCCACCAGATAAAATGTTTTTTTCCACCACATCTGAGAAATCCCAGGAATGTTTTCCTTTCATTAGAGTATGTTGATATTGTGCTGGAGTGAAGCTTATTTTGGCCATCCTAGTATTCTGTGACATGTTGTCCAAGTATTTCATCCAACTATATATTTAAACCTACTGTGCCTAAGACAATGTCTAGACTAGCAAATGTTTTTTTCTAATCTTTATTTAAAGGAAAGATGAATTTCATTCACAATTATGTATATAGAAGGTTAGAGTGATTGTGACAACAAAGGGCATTCAGCATCCAAAATATCAGCACAATATAATCCAGATGATTCCATTTCACAACCTTTCACTGGTAATACAGTTTGTTGAGATTTCACCCTCTACCCCCCAGCAGGACAATTTGACCAGTTGGTAATTGTCAGGAGAACTGATGATGGGAATAGCAGCCTCCCTATTCCTGCTGGCATAGCTCTTCTCTAGAACTGACTGTAGAGGTGATTTAGGTTTGCTTCTCCTGCCCCATTTGCTTAGTTCATTAAACACCTATTCAACACCTGTTCAGTCACATTTGGACTTTTTTTGCGAAGACACTATAGCAGGGGGTGGGCTGCTGGGGGTACGGAGGGGTTCGGGAGAACCTCTAGCTAAGATTCTGTGCAGTTCGTAAAATCCCCAAATCCCACTCCTGGCTGGCCCTGCTCAGCGCACCCCTCCCCTCTCAGGTCCGTTGTGGATGCAGGCAAGTGCAAGGTGCACACGGAGGTTTGGGGAGGATGAAAAACAGGCCTACTGGAAGTTCGGGATAACTGAAAATGGGCTCATTTCTGGCCTCCAGAGGGCCTCTGAAGCCAGGGGAAGCCGTTTTTGCCCTCTGGGAGGCTCAAGGAAAGCTTCCAGAACTCAGGGAGGGCAAAAAGCCCACCAACACCACCATGGTGTGGGAGGCCGACTAGGCCACGCCCACCATGGCCACGCCCACCCAGCAACTAGGCAGAGAACCCCTTGCTAAAACTTTTGAAGCCCACCCCTGCTGTATAGGTTGTCTTTAATTTACAACCATAGTTAGTTGGGACTTGAATTTCTGATGGTTGTTAAGTGAGTTGTGCTCAGTTTTACAACCTTTAATGCTGTGATGGTTAAGCAAATCATGGTTAAGTGAATCATGTTGTCATTAAGCAAATCTGGCTTCCCCCATTGACTTTATTTTTCAGAGCCCTCCTGGGAAGATTGCAAATGGTGATCCTTTGACCTTGGGAGGTGGCAACTCTCATAAACGCATGCCAGTTGGCAAGTACCCAAAGCTTGATCATGTGACTGTGGGGCTGCTGCAACAGTAATAAATGCAAAGACTTGTGACAAGTCACTTTTTTGGGCATTGTCATAACTCCCAACATTTGTTGAACATTCATTCCACAGCTGGCTTGATTACATGACAAGTCTGGTCTACCATAAGTGACAGCAACTCAGTCCCAGAAATCCCATATCCCTTTTATATTAAAATGAGAATCCCACTTTGTTGTTTTTGCTAATTAAAGGGTGGCCAATGTCCACAGTTTGCCTTGCCTATTTGAAGTTTTAAAAGTGCCAATACCTACAGCAGTGTTTTGGAGGTAGGGGATTTAACCTTTTGTTGAAGTTTTAATGTATTGTTTTAATCTAGCGATTACCTTGAAATGCACAATACCACTTGCCATTATTGGAAATCTTGAAAAGGATTCCAATCAGTTAAAATACCCACAAGAACAACTACAGAGCCCATGCTGCTTAAAAAAGAAACCTGCAATTAATGTCTGGTTAGGAACACCAGTTCTAATAGATAAGGAATAAACAGTCTATCAGTATGGAAACTGCAGACGTGAACAATTATATTCACGTGTTTTGAACATGATTGCTTGAAGTGACAACACTCTCCCCACAAAACCACTCATGACCCACTTTTCAAGTTAATGTTCCAGTATCCCTGTGGTCGCATGCAGAAAATTCAGGTGGATTTGCCTTTACAACCGACCACAGGAATGCTATCTCCCTCCATCCTGCCCTCCTGGGTCCCCATAGGCCTTGGGATTGTTTCCCATCCCACCAGCTTCAACCCCCTCCTCCCTCCCCATCCACCACCGCCGATGGCACACTGTTAATGTGGAACCAAAAACATATTTGCAGAGTGTGCCTTTCCAATATGCCATCTATTTAATTATTTTCATTTAAAAGCTCTTTTTAAAAAATGAGGCAAAGAATCTGGTGAGCCCCAGTGAGGCTTTGGGTGGGCACATTGGCACCACATTGTTACCCTTAAATGATTCTCTGAATAAGATCAGCCAGATGTATTGGCATCCTTAGTTAAATATTGTAAACGTACAGAGCCTATAAATTGATGTACAGTTTCATCATCTGAATCACAATTTATTTGTGCTGAAATTTTGTTTAGGATAAATAACACGTTATGGATATACTACATCTGGCTCCTAGGTGTGTAGCTTTTTGTAATTATGAAATGAAAACAGACTTGCTAATTTAAAAACATTGCTTTTTGGTCTTCTTGAAAACATCATAATCCACCCCCCCATTATTGCTATTTGGGGATTAAAGCAGAGTTCTGCACATTAAAAACCAATGAAACTTAGTGATGAAAGATGTCCAGCTGTACATTCTTGGTACTTTTAATTACTTTCATATGTTCCCAGAACAGTCAATTGACACGTACCAAACAATGCTTAAGGCTCAGGACTGAAAGCATAAATACAATGCATCCTTTTATTCATTTTTTTTAACTTGAAAGAAGCCCAAACAAACATACCCAACATTTACTCTTGAAGTGGCCCCCAACCCCAATTTTAACTTGCTTAATCAGGCAGGGCAAATCTGCTTTGTGATATGAATCTCTGGATTCCATTATAAAACTGACTGGTTCAAAGTTCCTTCCTTATAAAAGATTTTAAAAAGGGATATTTTCTCAAATGAATGTCTTTCCCATGGAAATTTATCAAATCAAAAATGACTCCAGAACAACAGCAGCCTGATGCAGATAGAACTTTTAAAAGTTGTTGTTTGGACTGTCATTTGGATTTGTTCTAATACAGCTATTATCCATTATATTAAATGTTTTAAAAATGCAATACCATTAAAAAAAAACTTTTTGTGACATGGCTGTTATAGGATTGACCTTTCTCAGAATTATTAATGAAACTGTAACTAAAGTTACAAGGTCCCACTAATAGCTAAAACAGATTGTCAAAAGGAAATTTACTAGAAAACTGGAAGAAAATTCAATCAACTTTCTAGATTCTGCCCTCAGACTCTACCTGTCTTTCTCCTATAATACAGCTATGACTATTCTTAATACGGCCATTGCCTGGACCATGTGAAGTAGGACATTGTAGCAGACAAAATTATCTGCTACGATGTCCTACCTGTCAATGACTACTTCAGCTTCAACCACATTAATACATGAGCACACAATAGACACAAATTTAAGGTAAACTGCTCCAAACTCGATTGCAGTGAAGGAAGTTAGCACCCACCCACCCCTCTCCTAGAAAATGAAATATCCTGGGAAATATTAAAGGAGGCAGAA
>JANHFT010007984.1:59700-70671 GCA_032467955.1 Pseudoxenodon macrops | reverse complement strand
AGGGAGGGAGGGAGAGGGAAGGAGGGAGGGAGAGGGAAGAGGGAGGGAGAGGGAAGGAGGGAGGGAGGAGGATCAGAGAAACAGAGAGAGGCAGAGAGAGATAGAATATTAGTATCTTCCTATTGTTAATAAAGGCTGAGCCATTGTTTGCCCACAAGAATCAGGATGCATGGAACAAAAATCCTTCAAGTTCACTAGCTCAGTTGGCAAGAGAAGAAAATCAAAAGGCTACCTGATGCCAGCATTTGAAGATATGCTTCCTTCAAACACCATCCATAGCAGTCGGCCTTAATCCAACTCCCTGCTGTTACCTTTCATATCCCGTGGTTGAATGTTGGATGCATGTTTTGAGATAAAGTCTTCTGTTGATTTATGAACCGTCTGCCTTTCAGTTTAATCTGGGTTTGAGATTTGCCACCCACACAAGCAGTCAAGAGCTTGACAAACTCAAAGAAAAGCAGGAGTGATCCTACCCAGCATGGAACCCATCCACTTTGTTTGCGAATCGGGGTCGCTTTCCAACTGCTTTTTTTATTTCTTGAAATGGTCAGGAGGAGGGCCAAATGAAGCCCCTTTGAACATTCTTGATGCTTCTCTGACTTTTGTTACTGAAGCATAGCTAATCTGTCAAACAGATGCTTTTTCATTTCAATCTCAGAAGCCCAGTGACAGATATGCCAGGTTACTGAACGTTTGAGAGAGACAGCATTTCTTGAAAATGAATAAGGGGTGGAATCAGTGAAATAAAAATGTTAATTTCATTCATATTTTGAAGCCTGAGTTGAAAAATCAATCATGAATTTCAAACTTCAGCACAGCATTATCTGGATATATTCATCTCTCCTTTTGCCTTAGCTTTTTCTCTGTTGGATGGTGCACCATTTTTCATAAAGGCATAAAGATCTCACTCCTGTGGTTAGCAGTTGTTGCAGTAAGACAGAAGTTCCAGAATTTACCAGATCATTTGTGTCAATCCAAATAGGACATTTTGCCGTGCTTTCGGGGGCCCAGATTAGGACTGGGCAAATGCACTAATAAAGGCGATAGGTTAAGAAAGTTTTGCAAAGCTCATTCTTTGTTCACTGACAGCATCTACTTTGGGCAACATGACCACAAATCCCCACAGGCAAAAATATTTGTAGCCCAGGGTTGAACATGAACACAGATCTCATATTTGGGGATCAGAAAAAAAAAACAAAGGATAGAAAATACATTCTCCAAAGCACCTGAAGGTAGGACTAGAAGCAAAGGATGGAAACTAATTAAGGAGAGAAGCAACTTAGAACTATGGAGACACTTCCTGTCAGTGAGAACAATAAACCAGTGGAACAACTTGCCATCAGAAGCTGTGGGTGTTCCATCACTGGATGTTTTCAAGAAGAGATTGAACAGCCATTTGTCCAGAATGGTATAAGGTCTCCTGCCTGAGCAGGGGTTGGACTAGAAGACCTCAAAGTCCGTTCCAGCTCTTTTATTCTGTTACTTTGCCAGAACACTTTCAAGTGCAGATTGTGAAGCTGGCTATGAAGTACTGATTCAAAATATATTTGTTAAATCTAGAATAATAAGGAAAATGAGTATGTGATCAAAATTTGATCAGAGAACATGTATCTGGAATATGATGCAAGTATAAAATTCAGCATGTTTAATTTCTGTGAAACAATACCCAAGGAATTGATAAACACAGTAAAAAGAAACAGAAAAATATATTTCCAAAATATTTTTAAAAGGTTAAAAAAGCAATTATAGTCTTTCTTATAAACTGGGAAATGGAGGGGTGGGGTGGATAACAAGATTTATTAAATATATTAATACCAATACAAAAAGCAGTACCTGTGAATTTTACTGTTGCCAACTATACGGGGGCAGTGCTCATCTCTGTTTCAAGGCCATTGAGTCAGTGCTGCCCAAATAGATTTCTGAGGTAATGTGGCCAGTATGATGTCACAGAGCACTGTTACCTTCCCACTGAAGTGGTACCTATTTATCTACTCGTATTTGTATGCTTTTGAAGTTGGCAGGACCTGGGGTGAGGATGGGCCTTCACCGCATCAAGAGATGCTCAGGTTTAGAACCTGGGCTGCCAGCTTTTCAGCCAACAAGCCCAGCATCTTAACCTAAAATACCACTGAGATTCAGGAGGAGGCAAGGAGAGAGAAGTGATGAAACACGTGGCACATGTACATATTCTGTCCCTCTTGCCCTTTCTGCCTATGACATACATTGTGCCACAAATAAAGAACAGAGTTTGCCTCGTGTTGTCACAGCTAACATTTGATTAGGCTGATGACATCAAAGGTTGGAACAGGCTTCATATGTAAAACGTTATTTTTCTGAAACACCTTTATAATGAACAAAAGGCCACCATGAGAATAGAACTAAGAAAAACAGAATGTTTCAGAGGAGGAAGGGAGTGAGGCAAGGATGCATATTTTTGCCATATCTATTTAATTTATCCAGCAAATATATTACAAGAATTGCAGGAGGGGGAAAATTGATAAGTTGGAATCAAAATTGTTGAAACCGCAACAGCTGTGATATATAGTTGATACCAGTTTGCTAATAAAGAAGATTTATCTGGCCTCATTATGAAAACAAAAATGGAATGTGAAAAAATATCTTGGTTAATGTTAAATATAAAAATAGAAAGGTCGTATCAACCAGCATGCTTAGAGATTTCAGAGTTGATGGTAATGAAGTAAAGATGGTAAACACTTTTTTTCTGCTTTTACTTGAGTACAAGAATAGATAAATACAGAAAAAACAAAGATCAAATTAATCATTAGGAGGAAGGTAGTCACAAATGTAGACATGATCAAGAAGGACAGGAAATTTTTAATGACAAAAAAGATCAGAACAGCTGAAACTTTTTTTTCTTTAGTGGAAATATACTTTATGTTCAAAGTTGGACATTGAAAAAGAACATGAGAAACAAAATAGCTGTCTTTAAATTATGGATTTTGAGACAATTAATAAAAGTACTATGGGCTTCAGGGAGAGCTAATCAATCAGTCTGGACCAAATAAGATTGACTGTTCCCTCCAAGTCTTGATCAGCCAGCAGAAACTCACATATTTGTGGCATGTGGATGATGGACAAGGAAAAGAAATGCTTGGCAAGTTGAGAGATCTGGGGAAAAGAGAAATGAATGAATTTTGCATCTTAACTCTAACAGACAGAAAACATTAGGTGACCTTGTAAAACATCAATCCCTATCGTACCAACTCTGTATAAATCAAGTCTCATCTGAGTTGCAAGTAGTTCTTGAATCTTGGATTTTGTCAGATATTTTCTTTTGTAAGTGGCCTTCTTGATGTCTTTTGGCTTTTTACATGCTACTGAGGACATTTCCCAGGGCTAGTGGACCTTGCCTTCCCATGTCTAAAATCTCTGCATCAGAATTGGGGACAAGATAATGTGTTGTGTAGGTCCTATCTGTTGTTATTTTTCTTCTGGAACGAGGTTCATTTCATTTGTTTTTGAGCTGATAGAGTCCTCTGCTTGCTCATTTTTCAGGGAAGGTGATTCCAGTTGGCTCTTGACAATGCTTTAGATGAATGGAGTCAGGAAAGTCGCTGTATTGTCTTTGGAAGAACTGGCATTATTATTGGGTGACGGACTGTATATTCACCAGAGATCAGGCATAACTCATAGGTCAGCTAAATAATTAATTCTGATGGTTCCCATACATTCGTCTGCAAAAAGACATGGGAAATATTATCATTACTTCCCCCTTCTCTCCTCACACGCATAGACACATGTTTCAATGCTTAAGAAGGTATAAACATTTTGGTATATAATTTTATGACGTTTGGACAATAGTCTGTGTACACCATCTTCCCAATGTAATAGACTGTCTTGCTTGCCATCCTTATAACGGCCTGATATGTGGTGAAGAGTTCATGGATAATCTCCTCACATGGGTTTGTTTGTTTTCTGTGATCATTATTCTTCTTCAATTGCCAAGGAGCTACTAGGAAGTGGGTTAGCTCTGTGCTGGGGAAGAAAGATCAACCCTGTGTATATGTAGTACCTTCTTCCATGGCACACTTTTGACAATAGCAAGCAGCAGCACTGCGAAATGGAAAGTCAGGGAGTAAGGTCAGCATGGACTAATGTAGGAGAACAAAAGAAGATAAATGTACTACTGATATGGAAGAAAATAATGTAGCCACTAATCATGTTCTAGTAGATATACCTCAATGGTTTTATCATTAAGTGATTTTGTTCTAAATCTCACCTACTATGCAAGACTTTTTGAAATCTTCTGTTCTATTCTATTGTTCTGAATTATCTACTACACAATATTTTTTGAGTTCTGTTCTGTTCTATCCTATCCTATCCTATTCATCCATGCTTTGGTTTTAAAACTACCCCTTTGTTATTTCTATTTCCATATAGTTTTTGGAAGTGTCTTGGAGAAGTTTTGTTACTTTTTATCATTCTGGAATAGATTACTTTGTCACTTTGATGAAAGAGTGGTTGAAGAGATGCTGAAAACTAAATAAAAAACTTATACAATTAAATAGTAATACTTGGAATCCGAGGAGCAAATGTAGTCTAGTGATGGTATTTCTGTTTCTTACTTGCTTTGCATCATTACCTTGAACTATAATTATCAAGATTGATTGTAGGTGAGACAGAAAGTGATTAATTTGGTGACAGAGGCAGCCAAATATCCCACTTCAATTTCTAATAAATAAATAAAGTGTGTGTATTCAGCTGTTCATAAATTCTTAATTGGCTACGCACAATTTTCTCTTTTACTTCCCTCTTCCAATACAGAATTTAAATTATTGAAAATTGCTCTTACTAAAATGTTTGTCATTGCAAGGCTTCATTCCAGGAGTGCAAATTGGTATCTCTTTCCAACCACCAGTTTGTAAATTGTGAAAGCTGCAGGGAACACGGATCATTGCTAAAGCCCTTTGAAGGATAATGTTGATGTTATTTTGCATATGCTGCTTAATCCTGCTGCTCTCAACTGGGAACAAGTTTGTCCAAGTGTTGGGGATTTTTGAGGTACTCTTTGAAACTCTCCATGGGGATTTGCATCTCACAGTAAGAGATGTCCTCATCGGTATGGAATGTGTGACCCTCAAATAGCCACCAGAGTCCAGACAATAAACAATCAAGTTACATAAATGCCAAGCAAAATGTTCATCATTTGAACTAACACAAAGTCCTGCAGTTATTCATGTGCAATCACCTGCTTTGGGCCATAAGGAAGACTGCAGTGGGTGCACCCAGGACAGTTTCTAGATTACCCTCAAAACAAAATTCAGAAGCAGCAGCTGGCAGCCTCAGGCCAAACAGGGTTACACTGAACTGATATTTGGATGAGACACCAGCAGAAAATCTTAGGGTGGTAGGCTAATCTGAGAAATCAAGGGGAAAAAACCCACCCTGGAATAAAGCAATTGCCAACCACTTCAAAGTGGCTACCGAGAAAATCAATAGACACATCTGAGTAACCTCTGGGAGTCAAGCCCAACTTTCAGCTGCCTTTTCATCTCATTAAAAGGATACATTTTTCTTGGGGATTCTATTGTCTATTCTGTGGCTTTCCTTATCAAGCTCAGCAGACCGAGATTTTTGGGCTTTGATTAGCCAACGTCTTGTTGCTATTAGCCCTTTTGGCATGCAATTTTGGAATCCATCCTTTGCAAGAATGAGCCCTTGCCTCTTTCTCTTGACCTTTCCATTATTAAAAGAATTTGCCATTGCATCTGGGCACTTAGGAGCTGCTTTACCTTTCTTTCTTTCTCCCCCTCTCCAGTCCTCCGTACGAGTGAAGGAGAGAGAGAGTGTGTGTGTGTCTGTGGCCTTTAAGCAATTTCCACTCCATCCAGAATTCCAGAATACGACAATACTACTGCAAAGTAATTGAAAACATCAAAGGGAAGTCGATACTGACTTCAGTGTCAAAAGGTGATATGAGCTGAACAGTATTTCACAAGTATCAGGTAGCACAAGGGACTGTTCACCTTGCAAAGAAAGAAGTGAATTCTTTAATGGCTGGGGGTACTGCACTCATTAAAATAATCTTTTTCTCTTTCCCCCTTCTCCATTTATGATACATTAAAAACCACGTTATATGTATCTCCCAATCATCAGAGATGAAATGAGATGCAAAAAAAACCCAGTTGTATATCCTATTTAATCCAAGCTAAGAAACGGCAACTAAAATTGCTATTTTAGCCCCAAGCAAAATGTGGTCCAGCTGTTGCTTTTAAAGGAGTATCATAAAACTTCAGGTTTCATTTGGAAAAAAGTGGAACTCCTAGTATGCTTTATAGTTAAATAATCTTGCTGGCTAGAGGGATGATTTGGAGGAAGGGGATAATGGCCATCTCTTCTATGTCCTTGTATTTACAAAGTTCAGGAATCTGGCAACTAAATGAGTAAGCATCAGTTTCACACTGGCATAACAGATGATCATTCACATTAGTTGCTTGTTAGGCTTGATATTCCTTTCATTGGATTTTTTTCTCTCTGGATAATGATTAAGAAGGAAAAATACACCTTCATCTCTGCTCAAAAGGACCAGCAGGCCTTCAGAAAGGACAGATCCATTCCTTCAGATCACTCTAATGACATGTATGTTGAGAAAGTCCAATCATTCTGTTCTGACAATAGCAAAAGTCTTGCTTGCCACATCTGTCCTGATCCAAGCCATTTTGTGTATAAAGCAGAGCCATGAGATTGAGTCACCCTCAGCCAGAGGTAGGCATCACATAATGTAACAACCAGTCCGGTCAGCAGCAAAAACGTGCGCATATGCCTTCCGCGCATGCGCACAGCTTTAAAAACAAGGCGATATAGGACAGGTTAGGGCTGGGGCAGGGATGTGTGTGGACATGGGGCCACCTACTAGTTGGAACTACCGATTTGTTTGAACCGGTCCAAGCCGGCGGCAGCCCACCTTTGTCCTCAATCCTTGGTGAAGATTCATTTAAGAGTTTTGCTGGTCTATTCAGGTAGCAATTTGGGTTGTCACTTTCAGCTGCTTCAGGTCACTTCATCGGCCTTGGATCTTATCACTAGATACCGGTGCTAATAATTCTCTCATGCAATTTATATGAATTCCTGCAGCTATGTATTGGGTCCTAATGATATAAATATTTATGTGTTTATTACAGATGCTTTCATGGTGCTTTAGTCATTTTGATTAAGCAGCTCACAGCATGGATGTCCTAACCCTCAGATACCAGAGCCAATAAATACATTATAATCAATACTAATTCTAATTCCTATGTAAGCTCAACCATGGTATCATTGTGCACTGTAGCTCAAATACTGTGCAGGAAACACAAAATATAAGAAGTAAGAGGGTCCCAACAGAGACATAAAGAAGATAAAACTAATGAGCATTCCATCGCTACTCTAGATATATATATTTTTTAATGTTTGAAATTTCTAATTTAGATTTTGGCACAACTGCTAAGATGGCAGCTGTCACAAACAAAAGTGAATGATCATATATTAATTTTTGTTTTATTTCATTTATTCAATTTAGGCATTACCCAGCTCCACTCTGACTCTGGGCAGTAGACAATAAAACAGAATAGAAAATACAATATAATAATTGTAAAAAAGGAGTAGGGAAGGAATAAAGAACAAGAACTGATGGCAAGCAAATAAATCCAATAGTAGTCCCCACCACCCTAACCCAAGGCCTGGGAAAACAGCCAGGGTATTGATTGCTAAACTTAATATAATTGTCAAGTTATAATTTGGCTAGGATTCTGGGCTGCTTCTTCAGTTTTTCTGTATTGCTGGTTTATTATGAATATAAAGAAGGATATTATTAAAATAATTGTCTCTTATTTCTTATCACACCATAGAAAACACATTGTGTCTCTATGATCTATCTATCTATCTATTTATCTATCTATCTATCTATCTATCATCTAACTATCTATCTTTGGCAGCATTAGTCTTTGAAGATCAGCCTTTCAACATGTCACTGGCATTTTTTGTTAATTTAAAATAGTCAAAGTTTGACATTGTTTTTCATGTATCGTCAGTAGACCAGATGAGATAAAAGTCTCATTTTTATCCACATTTTCAGAAAAAGACTCGGTTAAAATTTGCTGGCAGTGCTTCTTTGTCCCTAGGAGACAAAGTTCTGATGTTTTCCCAGAACATTTCTCTTTACTTATGTTTACATTATTTCACTTACCCACCCATTAGAATGGACGTTGTATGGTAGGTTAGATAGCATTCTGTGCAGAGTTAGATGCTGAAGACTACAGCATTAAACATGTACTTATTTCTCAATTTGTTTTGTTTGTTTTTCCATCATAAATGGCACTTCTGCCATGACTCTATTACCAGAAGCTCAAGAGGCACAGGAATGAAATGTCAATCGGAGTTTGGAATGTTGTTCAATTGTTCAATCATGTCTAACTCTTCCTCACCCCTTGGACCACAGCACACCGGATGCATCTGTCCTACACTGTCTGGTGAAGTCTGCCCAAATTCATGCCCCACTGTGCCAATGACACTATCTAATCATCTCATCCCTTCACCTTTTGCCTTAAATACTGGTAGCATCAGGGCTTCAAACCAAGGGTGAAATCCAGGGGTAGCGGAAATTTTGAGTAGTTCGGAGAATCGGCAAACATCACCTCTAGCTGGCCACAGAGTGGGGTGGTAATGGAGATTTTGCAATATCCTTCCCCTGCCACACCCACCAAGCCACACCCACAGAACCAGTGGTAAAAAAAATTGGATTTCACCACTGCTTCAAACCCTTCCCTAGGCCTAGCCCTGCCTATGTGCATCTTGATAGTCAGAGGTAAAGGCTGGACAACTATCATATAAAAGCCCACCGAAAGAGAAGGGAGTGTGGGAAGTGTTTCAGAAGGGATCCTCCCTAGTTTTTAGAAGTGTAAAAAAAAAAAAAGTAGAGGAAAAGTGCTTTTAGCCTTGCAAGATCTTGCAAGAGTAATCTTACAATAAAGATAGTACTCATGGCTGGGCTTCTTCTCTGGACTATCTTGAAGTGCTAACACAGGGGTGTCAAACTTGTGTCATCATGGCATCATCACATGATATATCGCAACTTTTCCCCCTTCACAAAACCAGGCATGGGTGTGACCAGCACGTGACGCATCTGGCCCATGGACCATGAGTTTGATAGGCCTGGGCTAACACTAATATTGATACATATTAATTTACTATCTGATTAAACCCTACACCCAGGGGTGGGTTCTAACTTACCTCGCCGTCGGTTCGCTGTCTCCCACGTGGGTGCGCCTCGTGCACGTAAAAATATCCCCCAAAAATCCCCCCTCAAAAAAGGCGGAAAACAAGATGGCGATGCATGTGCAGTGCTGGAAACTTGGCTTCTGCGCATGCGCAGAAGAAAAAAAACTGACAATTTTTTTTAATTCCCCAAAAAAACAATTACAAAAAAAAGATGACGGCACCCACAGAGCAGAACCAGCTCTGTGACATCACCAGTGGCCTACTACCTGTTCAGTAAAACCAGTCCAAACCGGTAGGAACCCACCTCTGACTACACCTATCAGAGCTCTTTTTGGGCAGCAAAGCAAAGTTAATTGGGTTTCCCTTTTAGCTTTTCTTAAATGTGTCCACAAGCTTTAATCTTGTACTAATGCAATGTTACACCTCTATATTAAGAGAAGTGCTACGAACTCGCTAACACAGAGGACCATTTAAACACGATAAACACTACATTTGGATCTATTCTGAGGATATACTGAAGTATTTATAGTATAACGCTGAAAGTAATTTACAATCCACTGCAACATTTTAATCCTTCTCTTTAAATGTTTCATGCTTAAGCCTGGGGATTGGGGACTTTGTTTTTCTTCTCCTTCTGCATGTACGTCTCTGCCACAAGTCCTACGTAATGGTGGCTAGATAAGATTTTCCAAGTGATCTTATAGCTGATTCAGAGCTTTTATAAATGCCAAATTATCTTGCATGTGAACAGCGTTTGTTCTGAATTTCTTCTGATAGGGCCTAGGGTGGGGATCGGCAACCTGTGGCTCTGAAGCTACATGCAGCTCTTTGGGCCCTCTGCTGTGGCTCCCTGTCCCATCTGGCTGGCCCCGCCTATTGCCCTCCCCTCCCCTGGCCTGAGAAGGTAAGGGCGAGAGGCGGAATGGAGAAGCGGCCGGGGCTGGTTCTCTGGCACTGGTTGAGGAACAATCGGCACCCCCAGCAAAGGCTTCCATTGGGACAACCTTCCTTCCCCTCTAACTACTCCCTGACTGGAAGTGGCAGGGCCAGGAGGGTGTGCATGCATGGGGAGAGCCTCCTCAAGTGAGCGCCAAAGCCCAGCAAAGGCGCCCGCAGGGCAGGTGGGTGCTCACTTAAAGAGATGAAACTTCTCTCCTGCCCTAAAGATCCAGCCATCAATTTGCTTTGTCCCGTCTCCCTCGTCCCCCCCCCCAGCCCGCAGCTCTTCACTCAAGCGGGGAGGGCATAAGTGCCAGCCTGAAGCTGCAGGAAGCGAAAGCTGCCTTACGTGCAAATGTGGCACAAAGGCAGCTTCACTCCTGCATTAACGCTCTGCCGATCCTCCTCCTCCTTCACCTCTCATGGGGTGGGGGGGCATGGCAAGGCGATAGTGCAGAGCCTTAGTGCAGGAGCAAAACAGCCCTGTAAGGCAGTCTTCGCTTCCTACTGCTTCGGGCTTGAGCTTACGTCTTCCCCGCTCACCTGAAGAGCTGTGGGGGGAGGGGATGGAGGACACGACAAGATGACATCTGGATCTTTAGGGCAGGAGAGAAGCCATGTCCTTTTGCCTCCAGTTAAGACCCTCAAGCGAGCAGCCGCCTGCCTTGCTGTGCCTTTGCTGCACTTTTGCGCTTGCTTGAGGAGGGTCTCCCTTTGTACGCATGCCCTCCTGGTCCTGCCACAGCAAGCCAGTGGGTCACGAGAGGGGGAGGAGAGTCGCCTGAAGGGAAGCTTCTGCTGTGGCTGATGATTGTT
>JANHFT010007984.1:46596-59600 GCA_032467955.1 Pseudoxenodon macrops | reverse complement strand
TATAAGCCAATTTTTACGTTATAATTTAGAGCTGAAAATTGATATGGGGGAGAAACATTAAATTTTATTGTGGCAGACAAAATTAGAAACTCCTCTAGAATTTTTAAAGGAATAACAGAATAACATTGGAAGGGATCTTAGAGGTTACAAATAGAATAGAGAGATGGAAGTAACCTTGGAGGCCTTCAAGTCCAACTCCCTGTTTAGGAAGGAAACCCTATACCATTTCAGACAAATGTTTATCTAATCTCTTCTTAAAAACTTCCAGTGTTGAAGCACCCACAGCTTCTGGAGGCAAGTCATTCAACTGATTAATTGTTCTGTCAGGAATTTTCTCCTTAGTTCTAGATTGGTTTTCTCCTTGATTAGTTTCCATCCACTGCTCCTTGTTCTGCCTTCAGAACAATTTGGAAAATATGTTGACCACCTCTTCTTTGTGGCAGCCCCTTAGATATTGGAACACTGCTATCAAGCCACCCCAGCCCTTCTTTTCATTAAATTAGACATACCCAATTCTTGCAACTGTACTTTGCATGTTTTAGTCTCCAGTCCCCTAATCATCTTTGTTGCTCTTCTCTGTTATGATAACCTAAGGCGCACTTCCCATTTAAATGTCACTCTGTTTTTCAAATGAATGCTATATTTTTCCTTCTATATCTTATATGCATTAAGCTATGAAACTGTGAAATAAGTTTTACAATTCTGCAGCATTCAATTGCCCAAAGCTGTGTGTAACAGGAGAGACAATAATGCTAAAAATCATGGCTTAAAATGTATGTCACAAAAATACCAATAGAAGTTGTTCAGATGACTTATATACACAGATTCTAATTTTGGTTGAAAGATAAAATTCCTTGGAATAGTCACAGGTAATCAAGCATCTGATGAAGCATGAGGCCAATCTCTGGTAATCGCTATGTATCCTGCTGTCAAAAGAAACATCTTTACCACTTATCTAGAGATTCCCAAAATAGCTTATGAAGACAGAAAGGACAACAGTCTCTGAAGGCCCAAATTATAGGAAGACAAGTTTATGAAATTTCAGAACTGTGTTGATGTAGGGAAATGTTTGCCTCCAAAAATCCATTTTTCCACCTTGATCTTTTTCTACTCCCTGCCTCCCTGTTTTTTTTTCTTCCCTAACCCAAAAACTTTTTTGCCTTCATTCTATAAAGTTATTTTCTCTTTTGCTTCCTCAAGCCCACTTCCATCTCAGTGAAACAGGAGAGACATTAACACACTTTATATGTCGCCTCCCCACTCCTGAAATTTTCAACTTCAGTTGGAACAAATGTAGAATTTCATCTCTGTGCAGCAACACCTTCAGATAATGGATTTCTCCTTCAGATAATGAAATTCCTCCTCCATGCTAGCTGCAGTCCAATAATAATCAGACACACACATACAAAGGCCTGGGGTAATTTGCATTTCAAAAAAGGAAATCTTTGCACTTTAAATGCAAAGATATGTCCTCACATTCAACTCTATTTTGATTGTAACATATAGAAAAAGTTTCTTAAATGTCAGAAGCTATGAAAACCCCTTCAGTATCTAGAGCAGTCAATATATTATTTACAGTGAAAGAGAAATTCATATTTACTAGAGCTGTAAGGAGTGATGTAGATTTGCTTCATTGAAGCAATTTAAGACAGGGAAGTGATATGATTCACTTTGCCAAAAACAGGCCACCCAAGTTACTTTTGCAAAGATATTAGATTGTCTTGAATCACTTTAGGCTTGTGTTTTGGAAGAGAGTTTCTCCTTTCCTCAATGTTGACTGAACAGCTTACAAGCTTCAGAAATGCCTTCAGTGCATACTACATCCTGAGCAGCAACTATTTTTAGTTTTTTTTATTCTGAACACACACACACACACAGAAAAATCCAAGGTGGTGGGTATTTAAATATTCCTTCCTTCTTCTATTTTCCCCACAACAACAACAACAACAACAACAACTGTTTAAGAGGAGTTAGGTAGAGAGAATGACTGGCCCAAATTCACCCAGCTGGCTTTGATGCTTAAAGCAGGACTAGAACTTACAATTTCCTGATTTCTTAACTCCTACACAAAACTGGCTCTAGGCTTTTGGCACATATGGAGGAGGAGCTCTGTAGTAGGCAGCTTTGGCACATTTTGAGAGAAGCTTTCTACCATAAGCTCCTTGGAGAAAAGGGTGCAAAGAACCATCTAGTCTGGATAACTTTCAACCCACTCTGAAGGCTGTGTTTAGCAGCTTCAACATGGTTCCACTCCAGCATTGTGCATTTTACTTCGGGCTGTCTAGAAGATCACTTGGGAGCTACAGTGGCCCACAATGCAATGGCTTGAGTAATTATCTGTATATTTTAATTTATCCATGTAACACATCTGCTTTGAAAACTGCAGTGATTACCAGCCCACTTCTGAGTACAAATTATAGGAGCTACTTGTCCTTCAACACCATTTATGACTTATGGGTTATCTTCTTCAAATTGGCTTTGCTCATTGGATAAAATCAGGTACCAGTCACAGTTAAAGAGGGATGTTGTGGCTTGCCCTTCATTTCTCACAGAAAAGGAGATCTAGCACCCATTACCTCAGCCATGACAGATCCAGATATAAAGTCTATAACTAGATGTTGAGAGTCCAATTTGAAATTCCACTCACTCCAAGCATTTCTGATGTAGAAAACTCCCCTGGCATTGATAGGGTTGGCAGTTGGCACCATTCTTCCTTGCTAGCATAAGTCTCTGAGATAGAAAGCAAGATGGTTCTTGGTTGTGACAGTTTAGAGTTTTATCTATATAGAATTCTTACATTATTCCTCAAAGGGAAAATGTAAATTCATGTTTGCTGAATGAATATTTTTAGTTCAATAGAGTACATAGCCGCTCAAGGTCTGGAATAACTGGAGTGATGTATTAGCCCAGTAAACAAATAATATTTACTGCATAATATCTCACAGTATGTTTATAACAACAATAAACTTGGTTCACATATTTTGCATACCCGTGATTTCATTAACTATAATTTATTGAGAACATACCATCAGCTTGAGTTTGCCCATTCAGCACAATATTAAGCTAAAAAAACACATTCATGCACCTTTCATTAAACTATTGTCTTGCCCATAAAGATAATCAAATTGACTGGAATGAATGGAATTTTATCATAAGTTGTTAATTAGAAATTAAACACAAATCAGATATTCAGGATATGATTCCCTTTTCGCAATGAAGCCACTATTACTTTTTTAAACTGTGATTTGTTGAATAAACTAATAATTAAGTTTAATATGTTAAATCAGGATATTTGCAACTTCCATTGAGTCATGGGCTATTCCTGGCTTGGCATGGTTCTTGTGAAGAACCAAAATAGGCAAGCCCAGGATCCTTCTTGCTGGGAAATAGGATGGGGTGGGGGTGCTTCAACCATAGGCTGAAAGTTTTGCACCAATTATAAACCATCTATTATGCACCATGGTTTACAAATTACAATCTTAATGTCAGTGTTCCAAATATTATCCCTGATCAAATCAGACTCCAAGGCAAAGCATTCCTCAAAGTTCCAATTTATTAAGAGAGACATGTTGGCACATATCTGAAATCTGAAGACTTGCAGGTTTCCACCCCTCAGTTCCACCCCTCAGGCCAAAAGCAAATCCTTCTAGTAATAATTTATGCACCAAATATAAATCAGAAAAACTTTTATTCCAAATTACATAGAAAATTAATAGAACTAAAATGGGATAATCTCTGTATAATAGGTGACTTTAACGCAGTGGTGGACAACAAAAAAGACTATAAAAGCAATAATAGGAAGAAGACAAGACGACAGCTACCAAGCACATTTACAGAGATGAAGCAAGAGTTGAATTTAGGAGATGGCTGCAGGCAATTGAACCCAAAGAGGAGACAATGCACTTTCTTTTCCCATCCCCACATGTCATGGTCAAGAAGAATTGACATGGCTTGGATGAATTTTGAATTGATAAATGACTTAGAGGAAATCGAGATACTACCAAATACACGGGCAGACCATAATCCGTTAACAATAAAATGGAGGGGACAGAGGAAAAGAAAAAGCAAGATAGACATTAAATCAGAGAATTATTAAAGAAAAAGCCTACACACAAATGATAGAAAAAGAACTAGAATTCTTCTTTAGAGACAACAGAAAAGAACAAACGACAGTAAAGAATCTATGGGACACTACAAAAACATACATGCAGGGATTAACAATTGCTTATGTAGCAAGGAGGAATAAGGAGAAGAAGAAACAGCAAGAGTCACTATATGCAAAACTCAAAGAATTGGAACTCTTATTACAGAAAGAACCACAGAATAACAAAATTAAAGAAGAATGGGACTTAATTAAACACAAGATCAATTTGATAACACAGGAAGAATTGATTCTAAAACTTAAAGCAACAAAACAAAATTACTTCAAATCCACAAACAAACCACGGAGGTGGTTGGCCCATAGACTAAAGAAAGAGAGATCGGAGAGAATAATACAGCAATTGCAAGATGAGAAGGCGGACCTGCACCATCGGTTAGAAGTGAAAAAAATATTGTTCAAAACCTTTTCAAAGTATTATATAGCAGAGAGGAAATTAAGAAAATATAAAGCAATATTTGGAAAAAGGAAACTTACCAATCATGCCGGAGGAAATTAGGACAATTAAGAAGCAGAAAAACAATAAGACACCAAGACTAGAGGGAACACCGGCACAAGTATACAAAAAATTGCAAGAACCGTTAGAGGAAACAATGTTAGAATTATATAATGAAGCCTTAGACCAAGCAAAACTACCTATGTCATGGGAGGAAGTATATATAACATTGACACCAAAAGAGGACACTGATAAATAAGAAATTAGAAATTATAGGCCGATCTCATTGTTAAATACTGGTTACAAAATATTTGTGACAATTATTGCGGAAAGATTCAAAAAATACTTAATCAAATTATACACTCAGATCAAAATGTATTTCTTCGCAAAAGGCAATTAAAAAACAACACTAGGACGATTATGAATGTATTAGAATACTACAAGGCACACCCAGAGAAACAATTGGCACTAATATTTGTCAATGCACAAAAATCATTTGACAACTTAAATTGGCACTTCTTAATAACACAATTAAATATTATGAAATTTGACAAAATGTTTATTGGGTTGATAAAGGCAATATATTCAAAACAAATGGTAAAAGTAATAGTAAACAGTGAACTGATGGAGACAGTTCACATAACTAAAGGGGTTAGACCAGGGTGCCCATTATCCCCTCTTCTATTCATATTAGCCTTGGAAGTGCTATTGATTCAGGTTAGGGGCAATTAGGAAATAAAGGGTTTAAAAATCAAGAAAGAAGAATATAAAATGCAGGCATTTGCTGATGATATGGCATTTATTATTGAAGAACCCCTCTAGGCAGGATCAATACTAATTCAGGAGATAGAGAAATTTGGTAAGGTAGCAGGGCTGAAAATAAAGAAGGAAAAAACTAAGATAATAATGAAAAATCATATCACCAAAACAAAAAATTGGAGGAGACATTGGGAATTAAAATTGTAAAGAAGGTTAAGTATTTAGCTCAATAAAAGAAGATAAATATATTAAATTAATCCATAAAATACAAATGGATTTGGAAAACTGGCCAAAATTACAGATCTCATTAATTGGAAGAATTGCAACTATCAAAATGAAGGTTTTACCCAAAATTCTCTTCTTATTTCAAATAGTTGCAATAAAACTTGGGAATTTTTTTTATGAAGCTAAATAAGATGATTCTGAAGTTTATTTGGTTAAAGAAAAAGGCCCGTATAAAACTGAAATTACTGCAGGATAAAAGAAGTAAAGGAGGTTTTGGACTCCTAGATTGGGAATTATATCACCAAGCGGCGGCCGTAACTTGGTTAAAATATTGGATTACATTTAAAACCAAAAGAATATTAACAATAGAAGGCCACAATTTACAGATCGGCAGGCATGCTTATATGGGACGGAAAACATAAATCACATACATATTTTCAGAGGCACCAGATAAGAGGGGCTCTGTTAGATGCGTGGCTGAAAATCAAGAGAAGTCACTACACCAAAATTCCAAAATGGCTATCCACCATGGAAGCAATAATCTACCCAAATCTATTGGATTTAAATAAGACAGTGACATACAAGAAATTGTTAGATGAGCAAAAGAAACTCAAATAAAACCAGGAACTTAAATTGTCAGGAATAGAAATAGATTGGTTGCCTTACCTACAAATACAGTCCAGGTACAAAAAAGATTCGGTACAATTTGGTTTCCAAAAAGAACAACAAGAATTGGATAAAATTATACTAGGGACAGAAGAAAAAATGATAACCAAAACTTATAATTGCCTGTTAAACTTCAAGATGGAAGAGTAAACTGTCAAGGAGACAATGATAATTTGGGCTCAAAATTTCGGGTACACCGTCGAATTGGAACACTGGGATAAAATATGGGGAAAAAACTACAAATTAACGATGGCAGCATCATACAAAGAAAAGATTTACAAGATGATCTACAGATGGCACTTACCTCCAACACGAAGGACTGGATACAGATATAGGCTCAAGACTTCAACTACCATCATCCACCTTCTCTACATGAATGACATCATGCTGTATGCTGAGAGTGGATCCATTAACTAGCTGATCCACATAACACAGATATATAATGAGGACATTGGGATGTCATTCAGACTGGAGAAGGAGGGCCACATGGTAGTGAATAGAGAAAATATAGTTAAGACTGATGAACTATATTTATATCTCGGAGGACCTCTCACGGACTATGAATGTTAGCATGCTTGTGAAGAAGGCACAGAAGAAGCTGTATTTCCTGAGAATGCTCAGGAAGATAAATCTATCTCAGCATCTATTTCTGTCCTACTATCTCAGCCCCTTTGAAAGTGTCCTGACATACGGCATTCTTGAATGGTATGGGAGCAGCTCTGCAGGGGACAAAAAAGCTCTACAAAGAATCATTAAAATTGCCCAGAATATCATCGGGCGCCAGCTACCAGTCCTGGATGACATCTTCGCATCTCGCTGTTTGAGGAAGTTGCACTACATTCTCAGAGACTCTTCCTATCCTGCTTACAATCTTTTTGGACTGTTGCCTTCTGGCAGAAGATACAGAACAATTAAAACTCGGACCACATGTTTTCAGAATAGTTTTTATCCCAGAGCTATAATTGCACTTAACAATGAACTAAAGGGCCGGCATCAGTGAGCTGTTGGACAGCATCACTTGGTTTGTTGTGTGGATGTTTTGTTTTGGGTTGTTCAGGGGCGGGGAATTTGTGGTGGGTGGGGTGTGTTTGGGGTTTGTTATGTGTGTTGGGCCTGGTCTTTGGGTATTATGTGAATTTTGTTGTATAGGTATACTGACAATATTGTATACGTACAATGACAATAAAGTAATCTAAATCTATCAGCAGGCCACATGGCAGAGATACAGACCATCTACAAGCATCTTGGTATCTCAGACTCATGAGAACCACAGTGATGAGGCAAGGAAAGCAGCAACATCTAAGGACCATCAAAGGATAAGGCAGGTTCTGAAGAGCCAATCAATGGGAAGAACAAGATCCATGCCATCAATACATATGCCTGCCAGTCATCAGATACCCTACCAATATTATGATCTAGCCAAAAGAGGGCATGGAGTTCGCTGATATAAAGACTCGGATGCTTCTTATAATGTAAGGAGGTTTGTACCCCAAAACACCCAAAGATTGCAGAGCAGCTGGAAAGGGGACAATTGGGACAATTGAATGTCAAAACTACTGTCCTGGATGAAACCTGGGGCAATTAGGAGTACATCAGTAAGATGACAACCAAAATCTAACTACCAGAAAAGTGCCTGAGGATGCAGCCAACCCTGCAGGAAGATCAAGCAGAGGAAATGCCATGGCAAGGTAAGATTTTACATGTGATTAGGATTAGGGTGATAGACTGATATTCCTAAACTGGGAATGTGGTTCTGTCTGATCCCAAAAACAACATCAGACTGTCCAGAAAAGTGCAATCTAGGAACAGCAAGAGATTACATTGCACTGCAAAACTCCCAGGCGTCTGGTAGAGGACTTAAGACTGAGGAAGGTACACCCATAGGGGTGAGGAGGAATGTTAATTAAAAAAAAAAAAAGATGAGTCACAGATCTTTTGGAGCTTGTACATGGAAGGGAGTTAGTTAAAACTAACTGTCATTCTACCTCAAGAGTCAGCAGACAGTTTGTCCAAGCAAAGCAGAGAGTAAAGTCCAGAGCAGTCTCTAGTAGTGTTCCAGCTTTGTAGGCACAATCCACATGGTATGGATCAGTAGTTCTGTAAAACTGGAGTGCTATCAGAACCTGCACCTATTCTGCAGGATAAAAAGTTAGTTTGGCTTGACTATTGCTTTGAATGGACTATCCTGATGGCTTGCAAAGCTATGGTGCCATTAAAACAGATTTCTGCTGAATCTGAACTTTCCAGGTAGCAAAAACTATGGCCTTGTCATTTATCAAAATCAAGTGTCAATCACAGGAACACTATGGCTGGGGAATATTTTCCTGTTTGTTAGTTAGGGGCAGCGGTGAAATCTACTTCCCTTCTCTACCGGTTTGGAAGCATGCGTTTCGCTCGCACACGTGCCTTCATCATGCGCACTTTTTCACCCTCTGCACATGCGAAGAAAGCTTTGCACATGTGCAGAGGGTAAAAAAACCTGGAAATTGTGATGTTTGGGCAGGTGGGTGGAGCCTCATACTATGGGCCACTGGTTCTCCAACCACCAGCGATCACCGCTACCTATTCACCCAAACTGGACAGAGTAGGTAGCATTTCACCACTGTAGTATCTACTATACCGGCAATTGTTGAAATGCTTATGGAAATGAAGTTTAGCACTCATGATGTTCACTGTTTATCCATTATTTTTAGGTTTGTAACCTTTGCAAATCAAGTAATATTCTGTGGCATGGTAAAAGACAAGCTAAAAGATGTCCAATGTACTGGTAAAACTGAAAAAAAGAAGTCTAACTCAAGAAAGTTTGATAAAGGTTACATATGATTTGGTTGCACAAGTATTTTTGTTACTGAAACAGAACATCCTTAGTCTGTTATTCTTTTTTTGGGGGGGGGGGAATCCTGTCTCCTGAGGGCAGGAAGTCAACAAAACTTAAAAAGACATTTGCAAACAAATCATGCACATTTTGTTAACAAACTGCAAGATTTTACCATGTAAAGAATAAATGAAATTAAGCAACAAAACATGAAGTTATTTAAATATGACTATTCTTCAAAATAATCTTATCTGTTTGCATAAAGAATTGCCCTGTACAAAAAAAGCAAAACAAAACAAAGCAACTGGAGAGAGAAAAATATTCTTCTGGCAGTTACAGATATGGCTACAATATGTTGGAGGTAACTCATGCCAAACAGCTTTTAGACACTGACTTTGCTTTCTGCACAATCAAGCATATATTTGGAGAATTAAATGATCAACTAATTGAAATGCTAAGGAACAAACCATGTGCCATTTGAAAAGATGAAGCAACAATCATGTTAAAGAATTCATTTAAAAACAACCTGCTAGATCTGATGATGAAGGTAGAATAAATGAGGATATACTGTATTTTTCTATCAAAATAAACATTACAGGAATGAATAAAATATAATTTTCAATATTCTTGATAGATACAATGGTCCCTATCCAACAACATGAAATTTAATGTAGAAAAATGTAAGGTTTTATACCTAGGCAGGAAAAAACAAAGGTATAAGTATAGATTAGGTGAAACCTGGCTCAAAAACAGGAACTGTGAGAGAGACCTTGGCGTCCTAGCGGATGATCACTTAAACATGAGCCAGCAATGTGCAGCAGCAGCCTTTTTTGGCAGCAGCAAAAAAAACCTCATGTGTGAATCTCCATTACAATGTCACATACTGGTTCCCCTGCCCCCCACCCCGCCCCCGGTCCGGGCTGCCAAGGTGGAAAGTTTGGGGAACATTTCTCTATAATACAGATAAGCTCTTCTTCTGAAAGAGTTGAATCCAATGACAAATATTTAGAACTATGCAAAAATCAGGTCCAGAAAACCTTGCAAACAAAGATGTTTGCAAGATTTTGTGAAAAGATGAACAACCTGCTTTATTATTAAACTAGGAGTGAAGAATGCTGTCTGAGAGTAACATTTTGATAGCATTTTAAAACTGAGAAATGAACTTTCTCACCACTTAAAGATAGGTGAAGTTTTACACATCAAGTGTAATTTCAATATGCAGTTAGAATATTTAGATAATGGTTTTGATACGCTGAACATTCACAATACCTCACTGCAAGGAGGTGAAAATAATATTTTTAATTCAGTGATAAATTAAAATAACTTTTTAGAAAAATTGAACTGTGGAAAATGAAAATGGAAATATAAAACATATAAATAACCTGAGACAACAGCAAATCAATTACTGAAGACCTGACCTATATTTTAAGTCACTGTCTATAGTTTCAGAAATCCATTTAATGCTGCTCTAATAACTGGCACACTTATCACTACCAAAAAGGAGCAGTTCAGTGAAACATCTTCTGATTTTTTAAAATTTTAAATTCCCAATGAAATATTTCCATAAATTTTGGATCATTGGGAAGAGCAGATAGAAAAAATTAAGACATTGCTTCCATTTGCAGCATTCTATTTCTGTATCCCAAAATATTTTTTTACAGTTGCTGCTGTAAGCAGCAAATATTTCCCCAAAGTAAATGTGGAATGAGAAATGGAAGTGGCTGTCAATAATGTTTGCCATATAGATTGAAATTTAATTATTAAAAGAAAATGGTGTATTTGTTTTCCCAACCCTAACTTCAACCTCAACTTGGACTCACCTATAAGTGAAAGTTGTGCAGCCATATAAATTTGTTTAATAAATAGTAAATAAATAAACTCTGATGAGGGTGGGAGGTTGGTATAATACTGGTTTTTTTAAAATTTTGCTGCCTATTTTTGCTGCCAACTTTTGATTTTAAATAATTGCTGAACACAAACTTTGAGAACCTATCATTTCAGGCATCAGTTGTTATTATCAATATGTGTGACACTGCTTTTAGTGATATTTAATTATTAGTAGACTTCTCTCATATTAATGCTTGATGATTTAGAGAGCATGAAAATCAACGGGGATGGGAATTTAAAGAAATGTCAGTTTAATATAGGAGAATTTTAAAATTGCTTTTCAATTATATTAGAGATATATTAGGGGTAATGCAAAGTCCTTTGAATCCAGAAATATATTAATAGTTTGGAGCATTTTATGTGTGCATACAACCAGTTCGAAGAGCATGAATCTGAGCCAAGCAAGGATTAGTGAAGCCGGTTTAACAGCTACTTGTATAGCAGGAGATTTATTTACACAGGTGCATTATATGTATGGACAAATCCTACGGTAGCAGATAGCTAATTTAATTCTACCTTCATGTTTTCTTTTTATGTATACCTGGCCTGAGAAGAAATTAGCAATCTGTTAAATGAAGAACTGATAGATTGACAAAGAGGAGACATTTAGTAAATCCTTAAATCTCTGTCTACATTCTATTATTGTCTTGTGGTCAGTAGGTCATAAGGTGCTGAAGAGTACATACCTACATAATCAGTGTGTTCTTTATTATATTTTTAATGAAGCCATGATGGTCTATTTCCAGTTGAATCTGAGTCAGCCCCCAAAAGTATACTCTTCAGTGCAGGCATCCTCACGGGGTGGTTCCTGTGTCCGAGCTATCATACTAGGTTAGAATTGGGAAAGAGTTGGTCATGATCCATTTCTTTTCACAATCTGGACCACTTCTGAGCCATAGGATTCATTCTGCATCTACTTCTGCATACCACCACCCACACAATAGGGAACATATATTTTAGGATTGGTGAATACAGTTAGAAAAGAATCATGGAAGGATATTTCAGTATATGATTACTGTAGCAAGCTTATGACATACTCAAATATGGAAATATTCAACACTACCCATCACGGTTGGTGAAATTGACTAAAATTGTAAAGATGGTCGAATTAACTTATTTAATCAGAGAAACATCATTATTGATATTCCATCAATGAATGGAAACTCCTTATGGACTTCTTTTGCATAAAAAAGAATTTTTTTTGTGACTTATGGGTTTGATGATTAGAAAAAAAATATTATGGAAAGAAACAAATTAAGGGAATTAATCTTAAAGAGAAAAGTATAATTGTCAAAAAAAGATTGGAAGACATTTTTTTCCTATCTTTCTTTTTCATTGTCTCTTCCTTTCTTTTTTCTCTTCTTTTTCTTTCTTTTTTTCTTTCATATTATTTTTCAAATGTATGTTATTATATATGAAGATTAGAAGACCTCTAAGATCCCTTTCAATTTTCTTATTCTGTTTTAATAATAAAGCATTATTTTAATAAAAAAGAGGGATTTCTTCAAATGGTTTCAAACTCAGCCAATTTATGTATGAGATCAGCATCTTAAGACTACAGTGCAAAAAAAAACACACCTTAGTCTGGCAGAAGACACGCTTTTATCACTTCAGTACAAATTAGCAAAGTTCAAATATACAAGAGACAAGTTTTGTGTAGGTAGAAAAGGCATCTGTAAGGTGAATAAGAAATTGGATTGGAGCTTTCCCAGAGGAGAGGATTATTTTTTTCCACATTGTTAAACCCATAGAATGTGAAATACAATTATCCTGCAAATGCACACTTTCCTCAGTTTTGTACTATGCTCTTACTATAATAGAAAGTTTATCAAAATTGTGTACAAATGCAATATATGCAATATATTGTAGAGTCCAGAGTTTTTAAAATGTTTGCGTATTAGTGGCCCTTATTATCCAGGAAGCTTCTGCCAGTATTCAGCTGAACAGTTCAGAAAACTCAGCACTTCATACTCATCAAAAGGAAATCTGCCCTGCCCTTCCTCATAGAAGCTCCACTGTCATCATCATACATATCTTAATGTGGAATATCCAATATA
>JANHFT010007984.1:20110-46496 GCA_032467955.1 Pseudoxenodon macrops | reverse complement strand
CTTCACTCTTCACTCACCTCATTAGGTCTGAAAAAAAGCTTTGAAAAAGCTACATTCGGAATATAAGACGCACCCAAATTATCAGTCCCCATTAGGGGGAGAAAAGGTGCGTCTTAGACTCAGAAAAATACGGTACTTATTTCTGAATACACTTTAAAATTAAAAGTCAAAAAAAGTATACAATCTGAAAACAAAGTTTCTTTTAGGTGGGACTCTCTCATCTTTTGACTAATGCCATCATGCAATCTTACCTATCATAATAGCAGAATAATATTTTCATGTGTTACAGATATGCTAAATGTAAATGTACAGCTAAAATATTTTCAAGAATATATCTCAACATCCTTTTATTAAGAATGTGTCTTGCAATTTCAGTTCTATTTTCTGCTAATTAGCTTAGCTTTAACAAAACTAAAGAGACATAAATTCTGACTACGACTGCAGCAGTGTGAATCCTGTGATAATTTGGTTACCTGTTGGTATTACCATATATATTCTGGTAATGAAATGAATGTGTCTGTTTTTCTTATGTTTTAATTAGAGCAAATTATTAAACTTCTGGATCACTTCACTAAAATGATTTTTAAAATTGTTTGGCAGCAGACAGACGATGCTATGATTTTCACATAAAAGATCTCAAAATCAGATAAGAAAAACATATTTGGATGAGTACATTAAGTCCACAAAAAACTAAGCAGCCCATATTGTGTCCTATATCAATTAGCAATTATTAAATACAAGAATATCCTGTGCGGGGGAAGAGGGATACTTCTAAATAAGAATTCAATATTTTTTCTATAGATGTATCCTATCAAAACATGAATTCATGTATTTTTAGTCCAAAGTAGACATTTGTAAACAAAACCTAATATGCTTTTTGAGCAACAGCACAATGACACATAGCTCTCAGGGAAGTGTAAAATAACTGGTATTTAGCATATCAGACCAGTATAGATTGGAATGGGTGAAGATTAAATTATTCATGCATTCTAATAAGGCCCAACCTTGTAGTACAACAAGAAATTAATGATATATTGTATTCTGTATTTTCCCTCCACCATGTAAGATTTCATTACATTGATTCTTTCTTTTTAGCGGCCAAAGAAATATTATGTCAGATATTTATACTCATTATATTTGTGCACATCACACTTCATCTGCTTCAAAAACAGATATACACTCATGTGTAATTGAAATAATCATTATAGCTTCTGATCACATATTTGCCTTAATAAAAGGAATGCATTGGCATAGAGCACAATATGATTGTGTTACTTCATATATGGCAGGCTAGAACAAGAACAATAGCAGATATTATTCAGATTTCTAAGGTTTAGATCAAAAGCTGCTCAGGTTCCCAAAAGTCTTTAAGACCATTAACAAATATCATTATCAAGAGATCAGAAGATCCATCGAAAAAACTAAACAAAACAATGCAAATGATACGAGTAAGGAGAATGAAGAAACTTGGAGCATCTTCTATTAGAGGAGGAAGCATAGCTGAATTGCCTTTTGGTGTATGCATATGAGTGGTTTCTAAGAGGAAAAATTTATCTGAACAATTCTAATGAAAGAATTTTTATAATTATATACCGACGTGATAAAAAATAAATTCATTTATAAAAATGCATTATACAAATAGAAAAGTCTAGCACCCAAGTATTTACATCCTATCCAAAGAGCATGTCCTTGGTATCTATGCCTGAAAAATCGTCAAAGAAAATTATTTAGTTTATAAATTTTTAAGATAAAGAACATTCACTACACTACACAAAGAGGAGTCAGAGAGTAAATCCTTAACCCTCTACCTACACCCTACTGGCCCATGTAGTCAGTAGAGCATAATGTGTTAAAGAATCATTGCACCGACATGCACTTTCTTCATTCCATTCAACCAAAGGATATGATCCAGGGGGAGAGGGAGAGAGAGAGAAGAGAAGAGAAGAGAAGAGAAGAGAAGAGAAGAGAAGAGAAGAGAAGAGAAGAGAATTGGAAGCAATAAGAATAATTTAGGTTATCATGGGATGCATTTTACTGATGTAGAACTCACAGCAAAAGAGGAGCTGCGTGCAATAGAACAACAGACAAGCAAAGTTGCATTTATGCAGATTCAGACTCCTAAAGAGATACAAGGTTCTGGATGATAGAAGATCATTGAAGATGAGTCTTATCCAGAACACAATTCCAAGGGAAAAGATGGACAGCATTGTACTAGCCACAAGAGTTTCCAAATTGAGAGCCAAGCTTTGATCTAGTTGTTAGGGCACTAAGCTAAGAAGGAAACTTGTGCCTCTGTCCTTGGACATGAAAGTCACTATCTCTCAGCCCAACCCACATCACAGGGTTGTTATTGTGGAAGAAATAGAAGGAAGGAGTATTAGGGCGCTCACCACCTTGAGTTGTTTATAACAATAATAAAAGCAGGTTATAAATTAAATAAATAAACAAATAAACAATTATGTGCTAACAAAATCCTTTTCTTAATTACTTTTAATAATGACTTTTTCTTGTCTTTGGAACCTTTTCTCCCTTGAAACTCTGCTAGGCATAGAGACATAGCACCAAAGGCATATATTGCTGGCAGGGAGATAATTTCTGTGGTGCAGAGCAAATTGGGCCATAAATTAATTTGCTACATTCTGGTATCTCCTGGAGTCAGAAACAGAAGGGAGGTAGAATCTATTTGTGTACCTTAGCTGAATGCAATTTGCATAGTTAACTGTGCATGGTTGAAAAAATAGAACCAATAGTTTTCTATTTTGAAATCATATGAATGAAGGCATCATTAAACTGTTTAACTATAAGGGTTTCTGTGCTGTGGGATTTTCCCATTCGGTCCTGAGACATTTCTGATTCAATAGCACACTAGGACCCTTCACACAAGTTGGAACAAAAGTCTTTTGAAGACAACTTCCAAACCTAAAAGATTTCAGTCTCAATTCTATGAGAGAGTAAGAAGTGGTCCTAGAATATAGTATGATACCAAGTCCTAGGACTGGGATTGGAACTTCTACACAGATGTGGAACCACCCAATCTTGAACATTCAAACACAAAAAGAAATAGTTCAGGTTATATAACCAAGTCTTTTAGCATTTGCACAGGATATGAAGAATAAAGAAAAGTCTAGAGGTATCTATGTGTATGGGCATGTGTGTTGTAGATTGATTTTTCCTGAATTTGTAGAAGATTTGACAGAACGTATGCAATGCTCTAGGAATAAATATACAGTAATAATAAGGGATATATCATCTACCCAAATATCTATCGGAAAATCAATTCAGCCAAGGCTGCAATTTTCAAAATGTTGCTGTCAGTTGTATTTTTTCACAAGGTTAAAGGAGAGGCAAGAGGTTCCCAAGAAGGAAGAATCTATTTGAAGAGATAAAAGTAATGGGAATCTCAGCGGGAGGCTATCATGTCTCATTGGGTTTCAAGATATTGCAGAAAAGTAAATTAGAGTGTACACATGAAAACCTCAGGAAAGAGAAAGTGTCTGCTTCTTAGTAAAGTTAGCAGGATGGTAATAGAGTGGATGAGGAAGAGCAGATGTTCTAACTCCTATTTTGCTTTGGTCTTTACTGCAAAGAGAAACTACATTCCAAGAGGACCTAAACAGCACAATTGGTACAAGGAGGGAAAGTCAATATTAGTTAAGTATAATGATTATTAGACCCAAAGGTGCTTTTTCAAAAGACGAAGTCCAGTTGCCTTTTGAAAAAGCACCTTTGGGACAAACGTGACTTGGATCACCGAGAATCTCCATAGATAATCATTAGAGAATACCTGACTACCAGGAACCTTTTTAAACCTCAGAAATGGGTCAGGTGAATCTGAAAGTATTAAAGGAGCTGTCATTTTGGAATCTTTTCATATGATATCTGAGAAATATTTTATTTATTTATTAAATTTCTGTAGCTTCCCAAATCAGACATAAGGGATTCCAAGTGGCTTACAAAATTTAAAAATCTACTATATAAAATCACCACAAAAAATCCAACTCACAAGCACGAGGCTAGTATCAAAGGATGAGAAATATATATATATATCGATTGTCCCTTTCTTTAAAAAAATGGTGGGAGATTGAAATCTAAGCAACTATGTAACAGTGAGTTAGACATACACTGTATTTGCTGGGCAAGACTCTAAAACATATCATTAAATAATCTGCTTGTAACCAGTTAGCAAAGGATGCATTGATTGGGAAGAATTAGCCTGGGTATATCAAACATAGGGCATAATTAACAGAGAAGACCTTGAACTTTTGCCCCAAAGTTCCTCTCTAGTGGCACAAAAGATTTATCAAAGATCTGCCTACATATTGGTATAAGTAAAGCTGTGAATTCAATACGTTAATAAAACCATGCATATTTTCTATGTCATAACACTAAAAAGCTCTGGTCAAGATTAAAACTGCAAAATAAATGAAACCTGCAAGCATGTGAACATTAAAATCTGCTCACCTAATTCTTGTCCAAATTATTTTTCCACCTTGCTTAATTTAATGGCGAAGGCCATAGCATTTATAAAGCTTTCAAATCTTCAGAAGCTTTTTAGTTAAACTTTTATTAATTATCTACTGACTGTTTTATAAGAACATTAGTTGTGGATCACAGAATATACTCCAGAAAGAAAAACAACATAAATATAATATTAGTAATTGTTTGCACACAGGAAACGTACACAGTATTAGGTAGCCTGCAGGAAAAACAAGAAGATATAAGTCATAACCATCCTATCTAGGGTGATTAAATGTTTTAAAACAGTAGCATGTTATGTCACCTAATTGTATGATAAACATAACATATAATCTCATGACTGAAAAGCAACCTCTCAGTATGATAGGCAAAAGGGCAAAGCCATAACTTGTATATTATTAAGATGACAATGAAATATATGTAAACCTAACGTACTCTATAATTTCTTGTTTGCAAATGTTCTAATGCCAGTAGGAACATCATGCAGTCTTTGCTTTATAATTTTGTGATATATTTATTTTGTGAATAAAGCTTTCAGATGCTCATGTCTTACAAGACTTGCATAACTATAACATAATGTGGAGAAATTGAGTGCATGCCCACATGCACATTCACACACACACACACAATATCTTTCTATTTTGCTTTAGTAACAAACCTTATTGCTTAAAAAACTCTCTTCCAACTTTACTTCCATAATGTATGCCTTTTTAATAAATTACATTTTGTTTAATTACATTATATAAGATAAGTCTATTTTCAAACAAATACACCTAAAATGAAAATGAGGAACACACTACTCTCTCTCCTAAAAAAGAAGAAGAACAGGAAATAAGCAGGCCAACACAAGCACAACCAAAATGTCCTTTTAAAAAAGTAGTTTTCAGAGCATGCTACAGCAAGAATACAGACATCCATTTGGAACAGTTTGATTTAGAGGAAGTGTGAATTATTTTTTTCCTTCTAATTTTACATGCAAAGCTTATGGCCAGTAGATTGGCAATGCCTGGAAGGATTTGGACATTGGCCAGTTAAACTATTAGTAAAGATGATTCTGGGTTGCTAAGGAGGACATGGCAAGCAAGAGCTGGATTAAGGAAGAAGGATTTCTAGAATTGAGAGGGGGAAAAAACAATTAAAGGAGATTAGGTTTGTCTGTAGGGAATTAAAAGTGCTAGGCATTTGGATGATTCTTTTTCTTCGTCTACCAATGACATACAGTAGGTCTGCATAAAGTGGGTCAATGCACAAGCACCCCAATTCAGGCACCCACAAAGACACCCCACCAAATACTGTTAAAAATACAAATTTCCAAAACCTCTGGTCTCTATATCAGAGCAAAAAGCAATGATTCCAGAACTTTTTCTTTTCCTTATCAACTGTCTTAAGATAAACGATCAGGACATCAGGAGGAAAACATGATTGTTTTATTGCATAGTGTGTAGCTATGGAGTAGGCAAATCATTTATCCAGCTACATGAAGATACAATACCAGTGGCATATTCTCCAACATAGTGGTAGTTACAAGCAAAACATACAGGCAGAGGAGAGAACAGCAGAGATGAGTTTCCAGTTTCAATTCAGAAGACAGACGAGACCAGATTTGTTTTGCTAAGCCACGCCCAGGCTCCCTGCTACCGCCAACAAATACTGTTTCAGTTTCCAAAACAGTCCTCATTGGCTGACCTTGTTACCATGTCTCCATTCCAGTTCATGAATATTCTGACAAAAATAATATCTAAAAGTAATTATAATTATTGTGATATTACAGCTCTAGAACAAGTTCAGGGTAAACATACTCTTTATAAGTATATTTTAGTAGCTCAGAAAATTATAACTTTAGTTTGGCAAGATTCTGTCTATTATGTGCAAGCAAATAAAGGATTAGATTCAATTGAATCTCATGGTCTTATCTCTTGGCTTGGGCCTGACAAGTACCCACATACTATAAATTATACAGTGTAAATGTTAATACTATAATTGCACTTTTATTTTAACTAATCCAGTACACCTAGCATTTTTTAAAAATCCATTTATATAGCCAGTTCTAGAGGTAAAGATTATGCTATCTTTGAGCAAAAAGGGAATGCTCATTAAAAAGTAAGAAAACCTGAATACAAAAAGAAACATTTGTTCCTCTTAAAAATTTGATGCTAATTGCAAAGGTATAATCTAAAACATTGTTCCCTGTAGCAGATGGAGAGGAAATGTATAGCATACTGATTTTTTAAAAGTTAATAATTGGCACTGCCAAAAACAAAAAAATAGTTCACAAAGGAAAATGTTCTTGCATGGTTCTGATGTTCTTATGATAAATAGTTTTATTTACTTAAAATGTCCCTTGGATTTTAGGCTAAAATTCCACTTGATGCAAGGTAGAATATTGGAGAACCAGAAAAAGCATAGTCTGAAAGCACACAACAAAATATATTTCTGGTTGTATGAATTTTCATGTGCATAAGTGTAATGTCACCTAGCTAACAACAAATTCTAGACATACATTAGTGTATATAAAGCAATGTTAGAAAAGGGATAAGAAAGTATTAGCAAAGTGAGAAGGAAAGAATTATGGGGAAGAGATAATGCATGGAAATATTTTTGAAAAGCAAGCCAATTGGAAATATCATGAACAAAAGAAAAATCTTTGATCAACATGTATTTTGTGTGTGGAGGTGTGTAGAGATGCTGCAGCAATGCAGAACAAGCAATGCATTCTCAAATTCTTTGGCGAATTGGGAGAGTCTGGGGTTGAAAGAGTGTGGAGTGTTGGTAGGGGCAGTGGTGGAACAACAAATGGAATGGATTGCACAATAGTTGAATAACAGCATGAACTTGTTCACCTCCCGGATGGTGAAGCAGTGGATTGGTGGCTAAGGCAAGTTTGTTTGCTGCATGAAATTGAAGACAGAAAACTGGCTGTGTAGAGAATCTGACAGTAGCACAGATCAACTGCTCTTGATCTGGTTCCCATACTTCTAGCCATCATAAAAACAAAGGCTGAAGGAAATCAACAACTGGCAGATGACTTAAACTTGTTTTACTGCAGGTTTGAAAGGAAACTACAGCCACCTATCTCCACAACCCCCATCTCAGACAAACCAACAACAGCCAATCCTCCTACAACTCATCCCATCCCATTGGGTTCACAACCCTTAGTGATCACAGAAAAGGAAGTGCAAGATCTATTTCACAGACAAAAGCCAAGAAAAGCTCCAGGCCCAGACAAGATAACTTCTTCTTGCTTAAACGTTTGTGGTGACCAATTGGCCCCCATCTTCACCCAACTCTTCAATAAATTGCTAGAGATGTGCTATGTGCCTTCTTACTTCAAAAGCTCCACTATCATCCCAGTGCTGAAGAAGCTTACCATCAAGGAACTGAATGACTACAGACCAATTGCTCTAACATCTGAAGTTATAAAAACCTTTGAAAGGCTAGTGATGTCTTACTTGAAAAGCATCACAGATCTGTTGCTAGACCCCCTGCAATTTGCATACTGAACAAATAGATCAATACATTATGTTGTTAATATGGCTGTGCACTACATCCTACAGCATCTTAAATCTCCAAAGACCTAAGCAAGGGCCCTCTTTGTAGACTTTCGTTCAGCATTCAATACCATCATTCCAGACATTCTTCTAACTAAGCTAAACCAGCTAGTGGTACCTGAACACACTTGTAAGTGGATCATAAGCTTTCTAACAGACAGGAAGCAGCAGATGAGGCTAAGCAGAATCACATCAGATACCTGTACAATTAGCACAGCCTCCCCCCCCTCCCAAGGATGTGTGCTCCCTCCTCTATATATACCAATGACTGCATCTCAAACGATCCATCTGTTATCTGTTTGAAGTTTGCAGATGATACAACAGTGACTGGTCTCATTCGAGACAATGATGAATTTGCATACAGACGGGAGGTTGAACAACTAGCCTTGTGGTGCAACCGGAACAACCTGGAACTGAACACACTCAAAACCATAGAAATGGTGGTAGACTTTAGGAGAAACCCTCCACCTCTTATAATACTAGACAACAGAGTATCAACAGTAGAGACCTTCAAATGTCTAGCTTCTATCATATCTCAAGACCTAAAATGGACACCTAACATTAAAAACTTCATCAAAAAAGCACAACAAAGAATATTCTGTCTGCGCCAACTCAGAAAGCTGAAACTGCCCAATGAGCTGCTGATACAGTCCTACAGAGGAATTATTGAGTCTGTCATCTGCACCTCTATAACTGTCTGGTTTGGTTCTGCAGACACAGACTTCAGAGGATAATTAGAACTGCAGAAAAAAAATTACTACCAACCTGTCTTCCATTGAGGACCTGTATACTGCTCGTGTCAAAAACAGGGCTGTGAAAAAATTTACTGACCCCTCACATCCTGGACATAAATTGTTTCAACTCCTATCCTCAAAACGATGCTATAGAGCACTGCACACCAAGACAACTTGACACAAGAAGGTTTTTCCCAAACGCCATCACTCTGCTAAACAAATAATTCTCTCACCACTGTCAAACTATTTACTAAGACAGCATTACTATTACTATTAGTCTTCTCATTGTTCCTATCACCCATCTCCTCCGACTTATAACTGTAGGACTGTAACTTGTTGCTTGTATCCTTACGACTTTTATTGATATTGTTTCCTGATTGCTTATTTGTACCCTATGACAATCATTATGTGTTATAGCTTATGATTCTTGACAAATGTATCTTGTCTTTTTATGTACACTGAGAGCCTATGCTTGTGACAAATTCCTTGTGTGTCCAACCACACTTGGCCAATAAAGAATTCTATTCTATTCTATCTATTCTATTACAGACTATAACAGTAGATTCAGCAGAAGACTTTGAATCGGCACAAACACAAAAGTATCCATTTCTAATAATGATCCCTTTTATGGCAATCTGAGATAGTTAATGTCATACACAGATAGTGCTCAACTTACAACAGTTCATTGAATGACCATTCAAAATTACAACAGCACTGTATTATGACTTTGACCATTTCTCATACTTACAACCATTGCAGTATCTCCATGGCCACATGATCAAAATTCAGATGCTTGGCAACTTGAATTATATTTATGATGGTTGCAATGTCCCAGAGTCATGTAACTGTCATTGTTATGAGCTTGGCCAGCAAAAGGAGAGGCCACAGTGTGGGGTCTAACAAATGCTTTTACTGGCCTCTTGGCTTGGCACGTGGTGAACAAAGCAAAAGCATTTCTAGCCAGCATTACCAGCTTCCACCAGCCAGCTGGTTCTGAGGGCTCGGCACACCCCGCCCGCGCCTGCTACCAGCCTGCTCCAGCAATCACTTTCTAGGCCTGGTTTCATAGTCTCTGATCCGGCCGCAGCTCTCCTTCCTGTGTGTGTTAATGCCAACACCCAGTACCCGATACCCAATTGTGTGCCCCTTCCCCTCATCCACGAATTGTGGCAACTCTGATGTCTTGGACGTTGATAGTGACCTTCTGACATGCAAAGTCAATAGGGAGGCCAGATTCAATTAACAACCATGTAACTAACTTAAGTACAGTGATTCACTTAACAACTGTGGCAAAAAAGATTGTAAAATGGAGCAAAACTCACTTAACAATTGTCTCACCTAGCAACAGAAATGTTGAGCTCAATTGTGGTTGTAAGTCGAGAACTACCTGAATTTTGATAGTCTAGCTTTCATTATTTTTCTTCCAAGGTTGGCTCTAGGTAGCTTCTTTCTCAGATGGAAAACCCTACCCTTTTCCACACGCAATAGTCAGATGCCCAATGGTTCGATTCTACATTTCTATTTTCCTCTTCCACTTGCTCTAAGAACTCTAAGCCATCGCTGTGGCTCTGAGGCAGTCTACATGGTGGGAGCTGCCATTCGGGTTATGCATTAATCCAAATTTGAAGGAGAAACCGCAGTTTAGTGCACAAATAAGGACCTACAGGTCAGCGCTCTCCTACCTCAAAGACTTTTTTTCCCTGGGTCACTCTACAAAGCTCTTTGTCTAAAGAGTTGCTACCAAATGCCTGGATCATTCTCCAGATGGCCCTCTCTTCCGAAATGGTAAAACCAGCCTCATTCAGCATTTAAATATGCAGAGTTCATGCCTGCAAGTTGGTGATTGCCAAGTGCGTGCAAATACAAGTGGGTGGATTTCCCAAAGGGTTTGTAGCACTGTCTTTGTCAGAACTTGTAAATGACTTTATAAATATAGGTAGTCAAGTCTGAAATGAGTACTTCAATAGTGACTTCTATTCATTGAATAAATAGATAAGGAAATGAAGCCAGCCATTCTTGAATTCCAACCCAGAGTCATTATTAAAAAAAAAAAAAAGAATATGTTAGGAAGGACACTTTTTTTTTTTTTTTTACTATTCAAGTATATCCTCCTATCCTATTTCCTTAGGGTGGCAGAACAAAGTTAGACCTAAAGCTATGAAACTGCAGATTCACTTATCTGTTTTTCAGTTAGCTTGTAGAATACAGGTATGTATTAGTTTTTGTCTAGTTTTAGATATGAAACATGAGCTTGAAATTTGAATTCAGATGTTAATAAATAGAGCTTTACTTGGGAGCTGGGAAAGATTGAGAGATATGTATTAACCACAGCATCGGCTAGTCCTCTAATTCAGAACATTTTACATACCTGTGCAATTTGCAGGTACAGAAGGAAAGATGGCAACCCATTCCCCCTCCAAGAGAAATAGAGGGAGGTGGGAGGTAAGGAAGATCAGCAAGATTTGGAACATAATGTTTTTGAAGAGGATCTGTGTTGAAATAACATTTCCTACATGGGATGTAAAATACAAACATGTCTTGCCTACAAGTTTCTTGAAAAGTGTTTTTTAAAAGCTTTGGGGGATGTGAATGGTTTAAGGATTAATTTATGGCATAAATATTCACTGCCTAAGCTAGTAAGCGTTGCGATCTTCCTGACTCATAGAACAGTGTACAGATCTTGGCTGTAGGAAGCTTTTAAAGAAGAGATTGGACAACCATTTGTCTGAAAGAGCATAGGGCTTCTTGCTTGAGCAGGGGGTTGGATTAGAAGACCTCAAAGGTCCCTTTCAACTCTCTTATTCTATTATTCATCCCTCCAAATGCAGGGAGTTCTCCTGAATTTACTCACTAGTTTAAAACTGGAGATCTGGTTTTTGCCAATTGGTAACTAGTGAGGATAAAACTGCTGCTCCCAACTGATTTCACCACAAGGTTTCTTATGGAAAGTGAACTAAAACACACACACACACATTTTGAGGAATACCACTCAAGAAGGAAAATTCTTATAGGAGTTTTAAGGCAGGGTAAAAAGAATGCTGATAAAAATTCAGAAATCTAGTCCAGGTATTCCTCGATTTACAAGCACAATTTTGAGCCCAAAATTTCTGTTTGCTAAGCCAGGCAGTTGTTAAGTTAGTTTTGCCTCATTTTACGACCTTTCTTGCCAAAGTTGTTAAGTGAATCACTGCAGTTGTTAAGAAACAAGGTTGTTAAGTGAATCTGGCTTCCCCATTGGCTTCTCTTGTCAAAAGGTTGCAAAAGTTGATTGCATGACCCTGGGACACTGCAACTGTCATAAGTACGAGACAGTTGCCAAGTGTCTGAATTTTGATCACCTGACCATGAGGACGCTGCAACAGTTGTTAAGTGTGAAAACGGTCATAAGTCGCTTTTTTCAGAGCCGTTGTAACTTTGAACGGTCACTTAATTAACTTTATATGTTGAAGTCTACCTGTACATTTGCAATGAAGTGAACAGGACAAGCAGGCTGGACTGTGTCTCTTTTTGTTGACTTGTGTGCAAAAAAAACCATAGTAATCTAACTTTATTAGACTGAAAAGTTATGGCTTTTGTCCAGTGGTGGGATTCAAATGTTTTAACAACAGGTTCTGTGGGTGTGGCTTATTTGGCGTACTACCAAGAATGTAATAAGGGTTAAAGGAGAGGCAGTTTCTGTAAGCAGGACAATAAAGATTAGGCTAAAAACAACAGTAGAATGTTGTAATTCCTTACAGGATTAACCATGTAAAGTGGAAAAAACAAAATGAGATTGCTTCTAATAACCGGTTCTCCGAACTGCTTAGAAAGTTAACAACCGGTTCTAGAGAACTGGTTAGAACCGGTAGAATCCCACCTCTGCTTTGTTTGTATAAATGCTTTACAGTACCAACTAAAGTAGATTGAGTCATGAGTTGCATAGCTCTATTTCTTGTATGCATATTCTCCTTTAATAACTCTCTTCTCCATCCTGCCTCTAATAAATGCTTCCTTTTATCTGCTCCAATTATTTGTAAAGAACAATAATACATTCTTTTTGTTTGCTCCTAAGTAAGCAATAGAGGCACAATCTTTTTCACATCAAATCATAATTAGTTCTATTCTCCATTGGCTTTATTCTCTGTCTCTATATGCTTGCTTCAGCTGGATTGCAGTCTTTTGAATCTCTAAACCTGTCATGAGATTCCAGTCATTAACAATGGCCTCTGGAATCTTCATTCTAAAATGGATGAATTTCATTCTTGACGTCTGTTTTACATCATGGTTTCTCATCAGGTGGCATAAGTATTTCTTTGTAGGATGCACATTGCTGTCTTTAATTTTTTTTTAACATGGAAACCCTGCTAATTCCTATTACGGTATTTCAAGTTATGAGGTCTTTCAATAATTCTGAAAAACATTCTGTGATGTACGTATACAGATGATGGTTTCACAATCTTTAATCATTGAATTTTTCCCTGGAGGAATTGTGTCTGAGAACCAAGGTTTCTGTTAGTTGATTCCTGTCTGTGTATATGTGTGTACATCTAAATTTGAGATGAGCATAAATTATAAATTGCACATGAGATAGTTGCCTGTCATCATAAATTGATGAAAGGGCAGGATTTTCAGATGTGTAACGTTAGTATTTATATCCTGGCATCACTGACAACGTGCTATCTTTAAACCTTTAACGATTGGTTTTTCTCCTTCATTACATGATATTGGGAATTTTAAGGCACTATTCAAATTTTCTCAAAAGAAAATACTGGCCAAAAGAGAAGTACCGGTAAGTTTTATTCTCTTTTCAGTGACAGGTCAGCCATATGAAATATCTAAAACAATATAGCTCTTTGACTGCTGGCACTGAGCCGAAAGTTAATAGAAAAAAATTACACATATGGTTAGCAATCCCCTGGCTAAATTATCTAGAAATTCCTGAGAGAAAAGCAATTTACTACAGACATTGAGACGAGCCAATGTAAAACTAATCCTTAAGAAAAATAAACCCACAGAGGAATGTGTCTTACTTCTCTCCCATTTGACCCACCAATATCCTTAAGACAAATCTCAGAGTATTGGTTATCATTGTGGAGTGCAGATTAGAAGATTATTTAATGGTGTGAATCAAAAGTAAAGATCTTGCCTCCAAATATAAAATCATTTTATGAATGATTTATGAATGACATGGCACCCATCTCAATCACCAAGCTGGACAAACAGAAGAGTTTTTGTTTCATTATAGGCTCTGAAGACAACAGAATGAATATCTATACATGCGAGCCATTCAGCAAGGTGAGGGGGCAGAAAATAGTAAGAAATAATTTACTGGCAGGAATCATTCTTATGTCCTGATGGTAGAACATTAACCATTTTAACATTCAAAGAATGTTCAGGTTTATCTAAATCCATATGGATTTATTTGTTTCTGTTTTAGGATTTATTTTGCCTTCCTCTCTTTGAGAACTTGGTGATTATCAGCAAATGTGGGGGAGAGAGAGAATGCCAGAAACTGATCTATGTCACTAGGCTAGAAATAGCTGAGTTCACAGCAGCAGTCTCAGTCAAGGCATTGATATCACAGACCAAAGTATAGCATTAAGGACAAAGAGATTTAACTACCTTCTTTTGAAAATAAGCAAAGGTCCAAAGCAAATATTTGAGGAATGGTATAAAGCATATCCATTTCTTTAGCAAAGCTTTTAAAAATTAATGTTTTTAACCTTTTCTGTTGTGCCTAATCAAATGAAGATTTGGGTGCTTCTCTTCTATCAAATCATCTATGAACCTAAACACATTTAGAGCCTTATCTTAGAGCCCAGTGGCTCAATAGTCCTTCAGATAGTCCTCGAGTTATCACCACAGTTACCCCAAAATTTCTGTTGAGACAGTTGTTAAGTGAATCACTGCAACTGTTAAGTTAGCCACATGGTTGTTAAGTAAATCTGGCTTCCCCGTTTAATTTTCTGGTCAGAATATCATAAAAGGGGATCATATGATCCCAGAACACTGCAACTGTCATAAATATGAGCCAGTTGCCAAGTATCTGAATTTTGATCACGTGGCCATGGAGATGATGCAATGGTCACAAGTTGGGGAAATGGTCATGCCACTTTTTTCAGTGCTGTTATAACTTTGAACAGTCACTAAACATATTGTTGTAAGTTAAGCATTACCTGTACATAGGATGAGGATGATGCCCTGACACAGCATTCTTCGTAGAGGTCCTTCTCTGCTTCTACCTTCCAAAATTTGCATTTAGAATAGCTATACTATATAAAAGAATGTCTATGGAGATTCTCTGTCATTCAGGTCATGGTTGTCCCTAGGGTGTTTTTTTTCAAGAGGCAACTGGATTTTCTGGATTTTCTTTCAAGACGTTTCGCTTCTTCAGCTCTGACTAGATGGTGGGGAATGGAAGGATTTATACTCCTTGCAGACAGCTGGTCATTTGCCTTCTTTTAGCTGGTCATTAATGTAGAATTTTGGAAGGTAGAAGCAGAGAAGGATCTCTACAAAGAATGCTTCTTGGATGAGAAGTGAAATGACTTCAAAGAAAAACCAGAAAGTCCAGTTGTGTCTTGAAAAAAGCACCTTTGGGATATACAAAATAATGTTTTGCTCGAAACAGCTGACTGAGAAGAACGACCCTCACTGTTTTTTCCTATACCATCCTAGGGACCAATAGTGGAAAAAAATGGATAATAAGTTCCATGTAGTACAGAATCATATAATGGTAATTACATTTCTCTGGGACAATTCCTTATGTGTAGCTGTAAAAATAGGTAAAAGTTTTCCTGTCAGTAATGTCCAACTCTAGAGCATGGTGTTCATCTCCGTTTCTTGGCTGACCAACATTGTCTGAAGACTATATGTTATGACTATACACTATGTCTATATACTAATACTATAACTATACACGGAGGTGCATGGAATGCTGCTCCTTGTCACCATAGTGGTACCTATTTATCTATTTGCATTTGCATGCTTTCAAACTGCTAAGTGGTCAGGAGCTGGGGCAAGTAACAGGAGCTCACCCCGTTATGCAGAGCTCAGGTCTCAAACCTGGGCTGTCAGCTGTCTGACAAGCTGAGTGTCTTTAACCACTGAGACATTGCACTACTAAAATTTAAGCACAATTCCACAATTTTAAGAGAATGAATTTTAATTTTACTTAAATCACAAAAGAAAGATTTAGAGTTTTACAGGATCACAACTGTCTATAATATTTACACTTTGCTCCCTAGGTTGTCTTTCTTTTGAAAAAGGAGGAAAATGTGAAAGAACAGATGGAGGAGGATGAACTAATTCTCCTGACCCAAAAGCTATTGTTGAATTTGGTCCTGTCTTTGTGAAAGGAATGCCTACATCTTGGAGTGGTTTTATTTATACAAATTCTACTCATTTGCGTAAACAAATATACTTAAACTGCATGCCTAACTCTGTGGGGGTGGGAGGGAGAGCTGGAGAAAAGAAATATTGAACAACTCCAGAGCCTTTTCTCTTTCCTTGAACTTTCATTTTAGCAAATCTGAAACTGACCTGCTCAGTCTTTATATTTGGTATTCAAAGATAAATATAAAAACTTAACTTGTTCTTAATCTGAAGTTAAGAGAGGATTGATTTACATGCTGCGATCCCTGTGCAACATGTGTTGTCAGGGAGTTGAGTGAAAGAAACAACTCTAGAAAGGTTCCAATGCTCTTCCTTCTAAGTGAAGATAAATGTCTGCTAGATTGTCTTTAAGACAAGGCTTCACCCCAGCCCACATCCAAATCACATGCTTTGACTCACATGCCATTCTTCCTCCGATGCATTTGTATCTCTGGCCAAGGCATTCATTTTAATTAAATACAGAAGACACGAACCTGTTTCAGTGGACATGCTCCATTAGAAGCCCATCACACTCAAAAACAAACTCATTTCTCTTTTCTCCAGCCAAGAATTAAATGCAGAGATCGTAGCATGCAAAGGACAAAATGGAATTCATGAACTGAGTTCCAATTACTTAGGCAGCCATCATAGCCCCTTCCAAAAAAGTTCATATGCTAAAGGGAGTTGGGATGCAGCAGCATTTTTTGAGAAGTGTGGGCTCTTTTTTTGTGTTGCAAGAATACTTGTCCTGTGAAAATAGTGTGAAAAATTAGCCTATGTAATAGTAAATATACCTTTTTTTTGTTTTAATTGGATCACTAAACTGTGATAAGTCACTGAACTTACTATGATGTATGAAAACATAACCAGCACATTAAGGGATATTGTTTGGCAGTTTAATCTTGAATATACCCAACATTTAACCAAGAATATTTTCTCCCTTTAAATTATATCTGTAGTTATGGTTATGTGTACATACATGTGTGAGTGTGTGTGTATGATATCACAAACAAAGCCTTTTTATTTTCGAGAAGGCCACTACAGTGTTAATAGCAGAATATTGTTTCTGGTGCAGCATGTTCCAGATTCCATCTAGACAAAACCTCAGATTGTTCAGAGAAATGGTCTTATATGAAAAGCTGGATACTTTCCATAACATATCATGGTATGGAATCCGAATGAATAACCTGCAGACTAAGGCCCTATGACCTCCAGGGGTTCCTTTTGGTTTTGGTAAGATTGTTGAACAACTGCAACTGAAAATCAGTGACCCAATTACTCATCTTTTGAAACAAGCTGCAGAGACTCCACAAGGAGCCCCACATTTTTCCTCAGACTTTCCCCACCACCCTTGCCAATCTTAAGATGCCAACTACAAACCTTTCCCACAACCCTCCCTAAATGCTCAGTGTTTCAAAAGCAAGGGACATTTCTTCCTTCCCCAGCCTTTCTATTTTGCATAAACTTACACAATTTGAATAATTACCTTGTTGATTGTAGTTCATAGTGCCTCCCTCAAAATTGCCAAGAGGTCTTGATTTTGCTGAAATTTGAAAATGTGCACACTGGAACATAAAAAATTCAGTTACACAGACCCCACACTTTACATATTTATCCAATATGTCTATTATCATAGGCAGTGTGATACTAACATATAATGTAGAACATTTTTTTAGCCCAAGAAATACAAAGATTATGCCCTGATTATCATCTTTATCACACTCAGTGGTTGGTAAATATGAGTAAATTGTGTGTCTCCTAATGGTTTCTCACACCTGCTCAAAGAAGTGGCTTTCTCTTGAAGACATCAGCCGCCAAATAATAGCTTTCCAGTTAAACTGACAGGCCATAGTTGCCTTCATAAAATAGTGCCTTTGTTTGAGAAGTGGATTCCATTAGCTTTAATCCTTATAAATCTTCTGAATGCATATCCAAATGATCATCAGCCTTCTTTTTCCTTCCCTCCCTTACTTGTAAGCATGCTACAATCTATAAAAGGAAATAGAGCAACACTTAACTCCACATAAACATTTGTTTGCAATCAGAAGAGCTTAAAAGCCCTCTGCGTATCATATCACAAAGTGACAAATGCTTCCCAGCTCTGTAGAATGCAAGGGGGGGCATGTTGGCTGTTTATCCAGTCACCTTCAAAAATGATAGAAGGGATAACAGAACATTAAAAATATGCCTCTTTCAGAGGGATTATTTCTTTTGCAATTTATAATGTCCTGATCCCAAATTCCTGCAACATTGTTTTTTTACACATGGAAACAAGGATGACCATATGTTAGTAACTGGTTGTTTATTTATTTTATTGTCATTTTTATAGCCTGACTGCAGACTTGCTAGATTGATATAAACAGTGTTGTACTGTTTCTCCACAAATGGGTGAAAAGCACTCCATAATAATCCAGGGATTAAGGATTGGCTCTGGATTTTGAGATCCATAAACAAGTATATAAGTATTTAAATGTTTTCTCCTTAGAATTTTTAGTGCAAACTCTGCCTTTAGGAAATCATTTTGAAATACAGTAGATAACATCGAGTGAGGGTTAGGTACCATGCAGTTTTCATTCATGCATCCCTTGAAATTGCAACATACATAAATGATTGAAGTAAATACAGGTTGCAGGAGTTGGGGAAAATAATTCAATGTTTCTCCTTCTTTTAAAGGACAAAACACAAATTACTTGCAATAGGCAAGCCAGCTAGAACAGCATCCCCCAACCTTTTGGGCACCAGGTACTCAAAGGTACCAGTTCTATGGAGAGATATTTTTTGCAGGCTACAAGGGGCGTGGTTCTGTGTGCTGCCTGCATCCCACCGATGGAGCTTTGCTTTTTTTCCATGGCCAAGTTTCTGGCAGGCTGCTGCCCAGTACCGGTCTGGGGATTGGAGACCCCTGAACTAGAGGGTGTGAAGAAAAAATAAGAATTGGAAGCCAAGGCAGCTTATATATTTCTTCCATGATTCCTTCCAAGTTTAGAGTTTCTTAAGAAAGCAAGGGAGGTGCTTCTTAAATGATCCAGGTAATATTGTACATGGGGAGAGGGAGAGAGAATTGTATGCAAATGAGGCAGAAAGAAAATAGGTATGTTGTATAAATAAGGGGGTGCATGAATGTGTGTGTGTGTGTGTTTGTTCATACATGCATGATGTGTACCTCCTACAAAGGATTTTGCAAAAGCTAACCAAACCTTTCCCACTGATGATTGCCTACTATGTTTTAAAAGATGAGATTCCCATATTTGCATCTTGGATTGGGCTCAGAAGCATATTGACAGCCAGGAACAGTAACATAACACAGCCTACTCAAATCCCTCAAAGTTCCCAGAACAGGAGACAGCTGAGAGTAATACCAGCTAAAGCTTTTCAGGCATCTTCATGGGCAGCCTAATGTAAAACACATTATAGCATTCAAACATGCGATTTAAGAAAGCTAGGTCTGTACAGTAAGAGTGACTTTCTATAGCCGGGACAGAGCTGGGTGCTAGAAATAAGCCATAGATTATTTTTCTCATCAAAGAGCAAGATCACAGTAGAAATTAATTCAAGACAAAATTGCTTTACAAAAAGCTTCCATATGATGATTTGTTTTCCCACTTGGAGAAAAAAAAAGTCTATTAGAAAGAAAATCAGTCAGATCTCTTCATCCAAACTGAGCTTTAATTTCATGATGTACACATATGCTGATTTATGCCTCTAAGCCACCAATATTTTGAATTCAACTAATTTTGTTTGCTGTATTTACCTAAGTAAAGAACGAGTCTATATTTTTCCCTTTTTTAGTGATCTATAAATTACCCTACTCAATTAATTTTGAATTTCTGACTACTCTAATTAAGATGCCATTCAAATTGACTAACAATATGCATTGCTTTGCATATTGTTAGTCAATTTCTTTAAACCAATTTTTGTCTTGAGGATACGTTATGCTCTGGGAAGAGGAACAACCAATCCTTATCTACTTTATTTATAAGAAATTCAGCATTTTTTAAATAGTAACTTTATTAAAAATTGTTAAAAAGTTAAAAAGATAAATACAAATAGAAACTAAAGAAAAGGAAAAAAATTAGAAAGTGTCAAAAAAATGAAAGAAAAGAAAAAAAAGAAAATGAAAGAACTATAAAGAAGTAATTTCCTCCTTCATCACAAATATAACAGAACAGAATAACAGAGTTGAAAGGGACCTTGAAGGTCTTCTAGTCCAATTCCCTTCTCAGGCAGGAAACATACTATTTCAGACAAATGGTTGTCCAATCTCTTCTTAAAAACTTCCAGTGTTGGAGCATTCACAACTTCTGGAGGCAAGTTGTTTCACTAATTGTTCTAACTGTCAGGAAATTTCTTCTTAGTTCTAGGTCAGTCCTCTCCTTGATTAGTTTCCATCCATTGCTTCTTATCCTGCCTTCAAGTGCTTTGGGGAATAGCTTGATTCCCTCTTCTTTGTGGCAACCCCTGAGATATTGGAACATTGCTATCATGTATTACAATTTCATTTTGTTAGATGTTCAAGTCTGTCAAGATCCTTCTGTATCTAAAGCCTATCTTCTGGAATATTGGCTATTCCTTCCAACTTGATATTATCTGCAAGTTTGACAGTTATCCATCTATCCCCTCATTCGAATCATTGATGAAGATGTTGAAGAGTACTGGGGCTAAAACAGAGCCTTGGGGTACTCCACTGCATACTTCCTTCCATGTAGTTGTACCTCCTTCCATGTACCATTGAGGATTTGATTGTGGTTGGTAAGCCAGTTACAAATCCCTTTGCTGGTGATGCTGTCTAACCCATATGTTTCTATGTTATCAAGTAGTAGATTATGGTCTACTTTATTAAATGCTTTACTGAAGTCCAAGTAAATTATATCCACAGCATTCCTCTGGTCCACTAATTTTGTCATTTACAATTTTAGTAACTTATCTTCTCTTAAAATACATCAAATTATCCCCTCTTTTCATATCTCATCTCTTACCTATAAACAAATGCTTAAAGCCTTATCATTCAGTCCTGATTAGTGATACCATGTAATCCATTTTAAATTAGATCAAGTAAAAGAGCTTTACATTCTTTCCTTTTACTTTTAACAATGTTAATCTTTAGTCTATTCAAATAATGTCCTAAAATTTGATTTTTTAAAATATTTTTGCCCTTTCTCATAACTTTTTTCAGAGTTTTAACAAGTCTCTTTAATTTTTCAATTTTCTTCAATTTTCAAATGCCTAATGTAGAACAAATACATTTTTAAATCTTTTTTTTAACCATTGAACAAATGCAACATTTGATATTTATTGGATTTGGATTTCAAAAAGTAGGGGAAAATCAATTGAACTACGTATTTTAGTTCAATTCAGTTGTGGCATCTTGAAATGTAAAATTATATCTGGAGCTCAGAATTTAAGCAAATCTTAGAGGAATTCTCATCTTTGTTCTATTATTTGTTCTATTAAATTATCAGAAATTTTCCCATTACAAGGAACCAAATTTCATATATTTGCTATTATAGCACTTAGCAATAGCAATAGGACTTAAGATACTGCTTCATAGTAAAAGACCTGATCCAAATCAGAAATTCAGTAATGAGTGCAAGTCATCAAAAAACAGATTAGGGACAGGTTATTGTGGAGAAAAATCTATCAATGTAGTCAATAAGAATTGAAAACAAGTTGATGGCATATAATCATTAAAAAAGAAGGTATCCATAGCTGTTTAAACTTCCTCTCCAAAGTCATAGGGCAAAGTGCACTTCCTGTTCCTGCCTATCCCTGTTTATTATAGCAATAGCAATAGCTAGTGGTGGGATTCAAATTGTTTAACAACCGGTTCTGTGAGTGTGGCTTGGTGGGTGTGACTAGGTGGTCATGTGACTCGGTGGGCATGGCCAACTCAACATCACTCACTCCCACCCAGTCACATAACCCCACCCAGCCACGCCTACCCAGGTTTTGTGGCTCCTGGTATTTTCTTTTAAACAGGTCTCTCTCTCTGTGTGTGTTTCTCATGTCCCTCTTCCTCTCTCATCTCTTCCTCTCCCCCCCCTCTCTCGTGTGTGTGTGTGTGTAAGCCTGATGGAGAACAGAGCCATTCACTTCCCTGAGTGCCAACATCACAACTGCCCCTTCCTCTTTTCCCCTCCTCTTGCTAAATGGTCTCAGTTTCTTCTTCTTTCCCTCTCTCCTGTGAGCTTGTCATTCTCAGGGCTTGAGATTTCCCCCCCTTCTCTTTCCCAAAGCATAGGCTTTAACAAAGGTTGTCCAGCCCTTTTTCTCACAGCTGCCAGCCCCATGCAGAAACAACCGCCCTCCCCTCAACCTGCTGCTCAACCTACCTCTAGCCTTCACCCAAACACTGCAGCAGTTGTTTCTACATGGCACTGGCAGCACCAAGAAAAAGGGCTGGACATCCTGCTCCTCCAGAGCACATGTTCAAAGGCTGTTGAGGAAAAAGGAGGGCCGTCGAGCAAAAAAAAAAAAAGCAGAGGGGAGGGGGCAGAGCACTCCGTGCATGCCTGTGTCTCAGGCTTTGCCTGTATATGCTGCCTCTAAAATGGTTGCATTGGGAGCAAGGGGAAATAAAGAGGCCAGCCAGCAGGCAAAGATTCACTGGCTTGCTTTGTTCTCCCACCTCCACTGCCTTTTCTCGGCTCCCCTCGTCTTGCAGCCAGTTTTCTCATTTAGAGAGGGCTACATATCAAGAGAAAAGGCAGTGAAGGTTGCAAGAGTGGAGGTGGTAGAGCAAAGCAAGCAATGCTTCGGGCTGCAAGATGGCCTCTTTATCCCCCTCACTCCTGAGGCAGTTGGGTAGCACAACACAAGGCTATTTCTTCCCTCTTCCGGAGCTGCCACTGCCTTTCCAGAGGGGGGAGGAAGTTGGGAGACAGGTACTCCCACAACCTGACTGGGCGAGTGAACTCAGGCCAGCTGGCAGAGGGCGATCGTTCCTTCATTCATGGTCCCCTGGGAGACTGGCCAGGACTGACTGGCAGGCTCAGGCTAGACAGACTGGCTGTCATGGCAGAGGTCACTGCTGGGGGGGGGGTGCTGCCGGGCCCAGATTCAACAGGCTGGCCTTGCCTGGACAGCTCCAAAATTAAATGTGGAAAACAGCATGCCGTGGGAGGAAGACCCACTGTGGACCTGCCTGTTTGGCCGAAGGGCTGGGAGGGGCAGGGCCACCAGTGGTGCGATTTTCCAGTTCTCTGAACTGCGCACAATCTTAACAAGCAGTTCGCCCGAATCGGTTAGAAGCAGCTGGATTCCACCACTGGCAATAGCACTTAGACTTATATACCACTTCACAGTGCTTTACAGCCTGCTCTAAGCAGTTTATAGAGTCAGCAAATAGATCTTATTTTCTATCCAGTTTCTGGACACACCAAGTAATGCCTACCTTTTTAAAGAAAGCCTAAGCTATGCTTTGGAAATCTAATAGTACATATCTAGAAGTGTTGGAAAGAATGTTCTTGGTTTTGTTTTTTTATCAAAAGAATAAAATGTATGAATAAAAGTTGACTTTTCTGCAGTTCAATAATGGCTTTTCTGCTTTTCTGGACGAATACAGATACCTCAGCCTCAGGAAAATGGCTACAACATACGTATGGTCCTAAATTACATATGTACAGAAAGCCAAAATGTCTGAATATGTCTTTAACATTCTGTTGGTTTCCTGTCCCTTGATTTAGGACTGAGCCAGATGAATCCTACATCTGAAAGATAAATTTAAAGTGATTTGGAATAAATAATAGAGAACAAAGTAAATTAAGCATTTGGTGTGTGTGAGTGTGTGCGTACATGCTGCTAATGAGATTTTTCATTGTAAAAAGCAATTTTGTTGGTGCAAGATTTCTTTATATCTTAATTTTTTTTAATCATAGATTTATGCTCCACCCTTTAAATATATGATTGTAGTAATTTAGAATAAATATTTTAAATGCCATCAAAAAATGAAGATATTAAAAAGTGATTCACTTGATGTAATGTTCTTATTTTTAATTTTATTACTCTTACTATATGCATTTTTAATGTCATGTTATTAGGAAAACTATAAGAAAATGTTTTTCTTTGGCTTTTTAAAAATAAACTTTTCTAGAAGTTTTGGAATTTCAAATCTTCAAACGCACACACGTACACACACACACACACACACACACAAACACGGACTATATCACTGTTTCCCTAAGGAAATAACATTACAAGCTTACATTCCTAAATAAATGCAAGACTGCACAAGGCAAACAACTCTTCGTGTTTGAAAGAAATTGTTGGCTGGCCTTTTACAACTTCTTCTTGATCCAGAAATATGCAACAGCAAAGAATTAGTTCTAATATTTACCATTCCCTGTTTAATTTTAAGTTCGCCAAAATTCTTTATACAGGTTGCTCTGTTAGAAACAAATACTGAAGATACAGTGATGTATATTTTAGTAATATTGTTTTATAGACCTGGTGCTATTGTTGGTTTTTTTTAGAATTGTGAATTAAATCCCACAAATTCTATAGGGCGGCACTTACATCTACATTTCAGTTCAGCCACCAAACTCACTTAGATCTTGAGTGGATGACTCGGTAAGTTTTCTAACACATATTATTACATAGATTTCAGTTTTGTAAATAATTCCTAAGAAGCATCCAACATATTATCATATTCAGGTAAACAGCCAGGAAAGCATTTAAGAATAAATAAAGTTAATAAAGCAATAACAAAAAAGTAGCCTTAGGAATCTTATTCTATTTTTAAGGTTTTTCTTTTCCCATTCGTTGTTTTTATATGTTGTTGCCTTTATTCTCTGAAAGTTTTGTGATTCAAGGGGAGATGTTAGGCAATGATTTCAATTAAAACAGATAGATAATAAATACCAAATAATGACTTATAATTGCTTTCTTGTTTGGCAGATTCCCACATATTATTAGTCTATGATGTGGTGTCTTGGGAAATAATCATATACTCAATGCTCTTTCCTTCATTCCTCTGTCTTTTCTCCTTCTTCTTGCTTTGTCCTCCCTTCCTTTCCCTTGTGTATCAACTGACTTCAGCATCATAATTTTAATAATGAATAAAAAATTAGCAATTTCCTCTTTATTGCTCTTGGCTTTGACATCAAACCGTTCAATGATTTGTTGGCTTCCAGAGAAAAAATACAAATCTCTCTATCTCATTTCTGATGCCAGTTTGGGCCCAAAGGAATAGCAGAATTAGTTTTAAATGAGCTGGGAAACTGCACTTATTGGAAAATGGAAACAGGTCACCTAAGCAAAGAATACACTGAGGAGGAAACAACATTGAGGTGCAAGATGCTTGCTTGCATGCTTACCATCCCTTGATAGGCAATTGGAGGTCTGCAAACCTTGGCAGATCAAAATACGAAATATTCAGCAATTCAGATAATGTATGTGCAGAAGTATCAGTATCAATAGTGAGATTTTGCAAAGTATTTCTGACTTAAATGTATGTTTTACCAATAAAGGGAGAACAGTATAGATCGATTTCAAGCTATTTAGCTCTCATCAGCTAGCCATACCCTTCTGGGATTTGAACCCAGGCTGTTTGCATATTAGGTAGATGTGTTAACCTCTAAGCTCAGAAGGTTATGGCTAGCTGATGAGAATTAAATAGCTTGAAATACTGTAGATCTATACTAGTCTCACTTTATTTCTTTGTCGGTAAAACATAAACTTAACAGAGAAAAAATAATTTGTCATGAAAGCGACTGCCTACAAAGGCCCCTGGATTGGGACTGAAAGGCGAAAATGGAAGCAGTATGCTCTGTCCCATAATTGGGTAGACCAGGTTGCTGCTGATAAACCAGTCCCACCCGAGAAAAAACAAAGTATTTCTGAGTTGGCTAATAGTCACCATCCACTTGCTATATGTCATACAGCAGAGCTCTCAAACTCCCGGCACGCTGCACAGATGCGTCATGCACTGGCCACGCTCATGTCCAGTTTAGCAAAGGGAGGAGGAAAAGTCCCAATACATCATGTGATGCTGTTGTGATGACATGAGTTTGACACAAGGGTGAAATCCAGCAGTTTCTGACAGGTTCTGGAGAACCGGTAGCGGTTCTCCAGAATTTTGAGTAGTTCAGAGAACTGGCAAATACCACCTCTGTCTGGGTCCAGAGTGGGGAGGGAATGGGGATTTTGCAGTATCCTTTCCTTGCCACGCCCACCAAGCCACGCCCACCAAGCCACGTCATGCCAACCAAGCCACGCCCACAGAACCGGTAGTAAACAAATTTTGGGATTTCACCACTGGTTTGACACCCCTGTCATAGA
>JANHFT010007984.1:0-10061 GCA_032467955.1 Pseudoxenodon macrops | reverse complement strand
AGAGAGAGAGAGAGAGAGAGAGAGAGAGAGAGAGAGAGAGAGAGAGAGAGAGAGAGAGAGAGAGAGAGAGAATATACGGTAATACTTTTTTATTAGATATTTTGTTTGTATCGGGCCTTAGGGCTGTAATAAATGTCATTTTATATTTACCTTATCAACTTTTCTGTTGGATGTAACAACAGAACTGTGAAAATCCTGCATGTTTTCCCATGCAGATGAAACACCTCTCTTAGCAGCTTCATCTTTTCCAGAATTTTTATTATTATTATTTTTTAAAAGCAGCATTGCAAAAACTTTATTCTGAAGGATTTGCAGTCTTTTGTCTTAGCTTTTATAGGCATTCTGTATTATCTTCCGTCATAAATTTATAGAATTTGAATTTTTTTTAGACTTCTGGAACTGATTCTAAATCATCTTATATCCAGCAGCAATATGATATAAGCAGATCTTACAAATTATTGTTCAGAGCTGCTCAATACACTAGTGAATCATTGGGTCTGTGACCCCACCGCATACTGTCATATCTTCCCTGGCCAGATAGAAAGTGAGAGAGGGAGACTGTGCACTGGGTAGAATCTAATTAGATGGAAAAAATGATACAATTATATACACACTGTATCATGTTTTATATCGTTCCTCCAGAAGTATGAATTTCTATGCAATCCATTATTCTCCAAAGCTGCTGGTAATATGAAAAAAAAACTAAATGCAAACGAAGCATGATACAATTGCCTTCTCCTCCTAACTACTGAAATTGTATTATGGTCTCAATTATGAGTAATGCATAAATTAATATATAGGTATTATTCTTGAAATATTCCATGTCCTGAGAATTATGATAAGCATGCTGATCGTACCACAAATGGCTAATTGTAGGGGTGAAGTCCAGCAGGTTCTGGAGAACCGGTAGCGGAAATTTTGAGAGAACCGGCAAATACCAGCTCTGGCTGGCCCCAGTGTGTGGTGGGAATGGAGGTTTTGCATTATCCTTCCCCCTGGACTGGGGTGGGAATGCAGATTTTGCACTATCCTTCCCCTGCCATGACCACAAAGCCACACCATGCCCACCAAGCCACGCCCACAGAACTGGTAGTAAAAAAAATTGGATTTCACCACTGACTAATTGTCTACGAGAAATAGGACCTATATCAGATAAATTCTAGGATACCCATTCAAATAGAGTTGGGTTCAAATTAAAATCTCATTCCCATTTCAATATAGTCTTATTAGATCAGAAAGAGGTAACACAACTGTGTAACACAACATTCATAAGTCAGACTTAAAGAAAAAGTTTTGTTCTTTTTGGGTAAACATGACAATTTTCACCAAACTGCACTGCACTCATTTCTTTTTGCAATCACACAAACACTATTAGCCACTGAATCTATATAGGAAGATATAGGAAGATAATTAGAGGTGTAAATTTGCAAGCAAATAACACAAGCTAAAATACAGTAATTATAGCCCACGGAACTGTTGTAATCAAATGAAGTGAGATTAGAACTATAGCCTTAGGCCTTATCCATGGGCAGAGCAATAAACCAATGAGAATAGTTCCTCTTGTGCAAATGCTACCCATGATAGGTCCAGCTGTTAACAATAGTATGAATGGTTTGAATCCACACATATACCCCATTCCTGCTCCCAAGCAAGCAACTGCCATGATTGTTGGCATCCTCTCTTAATTGTTCCATGTGCAGCTGTTACCCAAATCCCCCCTCCCAATGACATATATGAGAATATATTTGCATGTGGTCTGTGTGGAATCAACACAGATCATGAATATAAGCTTATTTCAGTAAGTGCTTCGGGTTTTCTTGTATCTAGTCATAGGCTGTTGAAATCAATTATATAAGTAATATTTTAAATGAACCAATTTAACCAATCTACAAAATGCTCATATCTGTACATTAAGAACACAACAGCTATTCTCAGTTTAATACTAATTTATCAGTTTCCCCTATACCTAATGAGGAATTATGACACCTAGAGAAAGCTATAAAACGCTGTAGTTGCTATATAGACAGACAATGACAAATAACCCTTATTCACAGTTATATTTCCAAAAATATATTTACAGTCTATTACAAAGATTACAAATGGAAGTGTCTATGTAATGGGATTATGTTAATTCAAATATTTTTGTTTATCTTTTTTTTACAGATTTCTTTAACAAAGGGTGAAAGAAGAAAAAATTAGCATAATCAAAATTATTTTTCTAACAAAATAAATAAATAAAACAACAAATAAAACATTGTACAGTGCTGTAAAAGGAAAAAGAAAATGGGAGGAAGGGCAAATTATCTATTTGAATTCTTTGTAACTATCTTTGGTCCTAAACGTGGGAAAAACACATTATATAGCACTGAAAAACATGTTCCTTTTTGTGATGCTCTGTTAAGTAAAATAGAAAAATATAGTGCATTTTCAATGTATTCAGAGCTCACTGCACATAAATGTGTGTACAAAACAAGACAGTATAAATAAAATGTACAAGTTTTACAAAGGAACATTTACAGGTTTTTTTTTCCGTTTTTTTTTTCTTTTTGTGGATGCCCACATTTTCAAACAAGTCTTAATTTATATGACTGATCCCTGGGATCTTTCTCTATGAAAACCAATAGAAGCATCCCAGTTCTCTTTGGAAGTACAGCTATTCACTGCTGGGTAGCTCACGATTTTCATATTTTTGACAGCATTAGTCACCTGTTTCATATATAGTCCTGCGACACACTTTGTTATTGCTTATGGTAATTATATATTTCACTCAACTCAAGTACACATATATTAAATTAAAACTGGTATTTTTTTTTAAAAAAAGGAGTTCTCTCACTCAACCATCATCTTTCAGGCAGAAGTTCTGAATGCATGCGCCTAGAGCAGCTCATTAAAACACACACACACACAGACACACACACACAGAAATGTTGAAGTGCCACTTGCCTTATATTCCTACACCTGTAATAGAAAATCCAAAGGCACCATCTGACAGGAACATGTCCCATGCAAGCCCTGTTATCTGTTGTCCGTCTGTCATTCATTTCATTGGAGCTTGCACAAGAGAATTGCAATCCAGAGAATGATGGGTAGACTTGGGGCCCATGAGATCTAGGGCCTCCAGAGCATGATTACGTTTTTGAAATCACATTCACTTCAATGTGTAGGACTTCCTCGTTCTGAACTGGGCTTGTCCCAAGTGTGAACCAGAGAAACCTGGTGTCAACCCTGGTGTTTTGAATTCATATGGGTTGTTACTTGGAACCCTGACATCTGGCTGGTACATTACTAGTAGCAACACTGGTAAGAATTATGTGAATGGCTGCAGACTGGGTTCCTGTCATTGCTTGCTGCTACATATGAGGTTGTCTATGACAAGGAAGGCAATCTACCACTGAGGTCATCTGCCTACCCACGTTTCAAACAACATGATTGGTAGAAGTATGGACAGAAAATAAGCCCAACTGATAAAATCAGAGTGTATCCACCAACCTGAATGTAATTTCCTCTGAATTTATATGCAGTGTAGGAAAGCCTACTCTTCTCTGGATTGCATCCTCACATTTTTACTTCTGCAAGAGGGACTACATTCATCTTAATCTCATATTAGCCATATGCTTATTCTTTTACCTAGACCTTCTGATGTACATTGTTGAAATAATAAAAATAAAAGGACACCCAATCCCCTGCAAGAACAAACACCCAATGTGCTCTGATTAAAAGGCTAAGCAACACTATAGTACTTGTACTTGTTTTGTTTATACACCTACGGTACCATCAATCATTCCGTGAAAGGGCTTCAACCCATTTAAAGTTGCAGTTGTACAGCTTCCTTTAACCCAGGCAACCTACTAAAACCATCTTTCAAACCATTTCTTAAAAAGTGCCTAGGCATTTTTAGGGAACATTATTGCTAGGTTCACCATTTTATTCATTTCCTGTTTAAAGAAGAGTGTGTGATTTACTTATACAAAATTATTTTAAAAAATATCAGAACTCTTGGCAATGATTTTTTCTTCCTGATTTCCTGCCAATTAGCAAACCACATCAATGTGGTGTGGAATAAACAGACAAAAATAGATGCCAAAATTAGAAAAAGAAAAAGAAAAAAAATCCTGGCCAACCCTGCTTCACCCACCCAGTAGCTAGCCTGATACACATTTCCCTGTTACACTTCTTGTGGCTATAGAAACTTGTACAATCTTTCAAAACTCCCCAGTGTAATAATGTGTCATATGCCTAGCACTAAGAAGGTCCAAAGATATAAATGCAACACTAAAAGAAGATCTATATGAAAAAGGAACACAACTGATTTCTTAAAACAAGTTTGAAATGAAAGTTTTAAGGAAAATATTTGTTGACTTCAACAATATCATGATTTTTATCTGACAAATATATTCTTTCTTTTAAAATCCTTTATGTACACTTTAAAAAGTCCATTAGATAAAAAGGAGGTTAGAAGAGTTCAAGGTGTTCGTAGGTGTTTCAGGTAGTACTTTGTTTATTGTCACTTCTTTTGTTGCCGCCATTAGTAGATCTGTTTTCCCTTTTTAAGTAACTTTCTGGTGGCACTTAGGAGTTCAAGTCTGTAGGTGCTTCTGGTGGGCCTTCTGTCACCTGCATGAAGGCTCTGTCAAATCGCGTGTCTTCCAGCAGCACTTCACGAAGACTGAAGGCTGGCACTGTTCTCTCAAGTCTGCCCCCTCCCTTGGAAGGGAGAAATGTCTCATCACACTTGGATGCCAGTGCCATGCAAATGTAACATTTGTGCTCTCATAGTCTGAATGCTGCTCATGATTTTCTTTTGATGGCCAACCAATGTGATTCCTAAGCTCATTATGTCACTATGGGGAGGGAGGAAAATTCAATATTAGTAATCTTTCAGTAGAAGGGAACAGAGAAGAAACAGCAATACTGATACAACCAAATGATATTCAATGTGTTATTGGCATGCCTGGCTTTTCAGGTGATTACTTCACCATACTGCTATATGATGAAGTAATCACTTGAAAAGCCAGGCGTACATGCACAGTGCTTTCTGATGACATAGATTATGGCGAGTAAAAATAAAATCTTAAAAATTGCTATTATCTTCCATTAATTGCCAATGTTCCAAGGAGATAACATGACCCCTGCAGTGAAGGTCAGATATCTCTTAGGATAATAACTATAGCTATTGCTTTTCTTTTTCAAAGGAAGAGTAAGAGAGAGAGGCAGCACAATATTAACATTTTACAACTTTTATTTAGACTTAAAACTCTCCCTGACATTCTGTCATACAGAGTAGCACACCCTGATATTTAATGTCCTCAAGTCACATTGCTTTGAAGTGCAACTTTTTTTTTTTTACTCCTTGGGTGGTTGTCACACAAGGAATAAGGTAGTTGAAAATGTCTCAATATGAAGCACTTATTTGCATTAAAAAAATATCAAGAAAGGGTCATAAAAATCTGGTTTATGCTTAGAAGGGGCTACTTTTGGTCAATACTGTCTTTAACCATATTGAAGTCCTTAACTAGCAAGAAGCAAGTCCCCCAAATGACAATAATTTTTATTACTCTGCAAAGTCAAACTCTCTTTTATAATAGTTAAACAGATATTAGAAAGGGACCAGAATTTTCTGTGGTACTTTCCCCTCCCCTTAATAGAAGGCGGAGTAAGGTGTTAATTAGGTGACTAAATCTTGGGGATTCTTAATACATAAATTGTATATAACCTGGTCCAATATTTCTCCTCTGCCAATTAAATGAGACAAAGATAAGCAGAAATAGGTAATACAAGCATACAGTTCACTTACTCAATAGTCATTCTGGCTACTGTCTCAAGGTTATTGTAACCTGCAGCAGAAAAATTATCCTTGTATCTTTCCATCTTGATTGCTTGCAACCATTCCCCTACAGAGCAAAATGTTGTGAAATCAGGGGTGTTCTGGTCCAGAAGAGGGCTGATTGGTCTAGGTTGAATGAAAAATATTGTTTCAGGTAAAAAGAAACATAATTCAGTATTTGTTACCTAGTAGAAATGTAATCAATCTAAAATGTGTATAATAAAAAGCAAAAGGCTAAGAAATGCTTGTTAAGCATGTACAAACCTATATTGCTGTGTAACATTCTAGTAGACTATTAATACTTTAGAAATGGTCTGGTACGCCAGTGCTTACCTGCTGTTTTCTCCTTTCCTCTCCTTTCTCCTTGTTTTTGTGTAAATTGCCCAGCTATCTTTATCCCTCTCCTTCTCATCCCTGTAAAATTGTTACTAAATTGTAGCTACAACTGGTCATCAACAGTAATAAAGGATTTTATCTGAATCTACTGCTGAGTTACAATCATAGAAGTCATCTAAAAGTTTTAGATGTTTCAATATTTAGAACAAAATAAAGTCTTCTTTGCTTTAAATAATGAAAAATAGAATATTTGTAAAATAAAGTAAATATAATTGCTTCTTATCTCATCCCTCGATACCCGAAATGGTAAAAGAGAAAATAAAGAAGAAGAAGAAGAAAAATAAACTTCTTATTTGAAATCGTATACTACAGTATGTGTTTTCCTTGAAGCTTAATTTTACACATGTCGATATAAGATGAAACTTTTATTTAAAATAGGTGACTATATCTAATCTAATACAGTTATGGGGATAATGCATCTTTCTGATATCTATTTAGGTAGAAAGTACAAATATAATTGCTTCACTAGTGGTAGAATCCTTTTCTTGCCAATACTTTGAAAAGGGATACAAAAGAGGTATTAAGCAATTATCAATGATCATCAATGAAAAGAATATGTCCAATATATGTCTCTCTGTGTGATACATGTGTGCTTGTGTGTATTATTGAAGAAAGTCAAGCTTCACTAGTTCGGATGCAAGAGAAAGTCATGATGGAGTCCATACTGCAGGGAATTAATTTTCTCTTTTTGTGTGTGCAATGTTCTAAGAAATCATAATAACCTTCTCTATCTATTCCTGGAGAACTGGGAAAGCATCTAGATAGAAGACTTGTACCTTATGGATACATTTTTGATTTATGATCCTTGGACAAGATATTGTGGATATCAGCAGCTAAGAGGTGGGTTCCTACTGGTTCTATAGAGTAGGTAGCAACTCTGCGATGACATCACGGAGATGGTTCCTTCGGTGTCTCCATGGGCACTGCCATTTTGGATTTTTTGATTGCCATGCGCACTCACGCCTGCACGCTTTGTGTGCGCACGCTTGAGGCACAACCCTGAGCGAACCGGTAGTAAGAAGATTCAGAACCCACCTCTGCAGCAGCTCTAGACTATCATTCTACAGCAGACCTGCTCTTTCTTTTTTTTTACAGGTGAGAGATTCTCTTCAGATCATTATCTGCCTAATTTACAACTGCGCTGTCCTAGCATCTGTTAGCTGATTTACAACCAAGCTAATAAAGCCATTGGAAGTATGCTAATTGTTTCCTGCTTGCCTGGCATTCAGTCTAGTGCAGGACTGATCAGCACAAGCCTCACTGGCTCAATAGGCACCAATGTAGTAGCTTCACTGAAGGGTGTTTTTTTTTTGGGGGGGGGACAAGACATGATCTTGGGCTAATGCTATGAAATGTCTAATAGACCTTGGGAATGTGGAAACTGTTGCACAGCTATTAGAGTAGGAAACAGGACTTTTACAGGAAAGATTCCTGAGTCGGGGTAGTTAGGGAGAATTGTGAGAAACGGTCTGAGAGTAACACTGCTTTAATTATGCTAGGTATACATTGAACTGAAGAACAGCCTTGACAGGCTTTCAATGTTCTGTTATACTACCTTACTAGCAATAAATATATTTCCAGAAATCGCAATGGTTCTGTTTTTCCCCCAGTTTGCCAGTGTTCAGTCTTGATAGTGAATGTGCCTCGAAGGAATTTGATTTATTTATCTGTTTATTTCAAGCTAGACACCGCCTGACTCCAATTGACTCTGGGCTGACCACGTAACTCTAACTGCCTTCTTGGAGGACAGAAGACTCCTGAGGCGAGAAAACAACATTTACGAAAGGTTTCTGTCATATGGTCAGTCCCACGCATAATTAAGCAGCAGAATTAGAGAAAAGTGGAAGAACAACACATGTAATGGTCTACTACACTATGTCTTAATCTTGGGTTGTCCATATGACGTATGAAACCAATGATTCAGAAACATTTTGCTCTCCTTGGAGTTGGAAAGCTCTGAACCCTTAATGCTAAATGTAAGATCGTTAAGAGCCAAGCAGCAGAGACCTAAGGAAAATGTGTGGGTGGTACTATAATTCAGGAGTACCTGATCCATGGCCCACGGCCTACTACCAGACTGTGGCCTGTTTGAAACCGGACCGTGGGAGAGATGGGGAAGTGTACACACGTGAAGCTCCCCTTGTGGGAGTGGAGGGTGCTCACACTTGCACATGAAGCTCCACTCACTTGAATGGAGGGTATTTGCGCTCACACATGAAGCTTCATCTGTGTGAGTGGAGCTTCGTGTGTGAGCACAAGAGCCCTCCACTCAAATGTCCTGTACTTGAGTGCAAGTGATTGGTGCTCGCGTGAGTGGAGCTTCATGTTTGAACACAGACGCCTTCCACTTGCATGCGAAGCCCCATTTGTGAGAGTGGAGGGTATGTGCATGTGTGCCTGTCACTCTTATGCCCCCCTGTCCCATGAGCCAGGCCACCAGGCTGGGAAGGTAGGGAACTGTTGGTGTAGTTGACTGCTCTCTTGAAGAAGTAAGGAAGCCACAAGATAATTTTTGAGGCATTTATTATCTCTCTGTCTATCTGTCTGTCCATCCGTCCATCCATCCATTTATCTATCTCCATCCATCTATCTATCCATCTATCCATCCAATTTATGAGGACCCAGATAGTTGGGGGAAATATGCTGACTCTGTAAACTGCTTAGAGAGGGCTGTAAAAGCACTATGAAATGGTATATAAGTCTAAATGCAATTGCTAAGTGCTGTTACTCTGGATGGTTTACAAATAAAGTTAGAGATATTCTAAGATGACATACTAGAAGTTAGGCTTGCAAAAAGTTGAAGGGTTACAATAGCTTCTGAGTCTGCACCCTAAAGTTTGTATCCAGAGAGTAGACCACAAATTGAAAGGATGGGTTTAAAGGGTGTAAAGCCTAAGCATAATCTATGAAAAATCTTTTGGGAGCAGCTCCTTGCCCAACCTAAAACAGAACCTAAAACCATCTCTATCTATTGGCCCTGATGGACTATGTGCTTACTTCTTAAAAAAGCTTTCACTCACCATAGCAGAACCTCTTAGCATAATCTATGAAATATCCTTCAGAATCAGCTCCTTGCCTAACTTGTGGTCACTAGCCACTGTCATCCCCATCTTCAAAAAGGGAGACCCCAGCCTAGTTGAAAATTACAGACCAATCTCATTGTGTTGTATCACCTGCAAAGTCATGGAATCAATCATAAACCAATCCATTACCCTCCACTTAGAGAAAAAACAACCTACTAACAAACAATTTGGTTTCAGAAAAAAATTGTCCAGTAATCTGTAACTCCTACACACTGCAAAAATATATGGACTACACAACTCAATCAGGGCAAAGCAATAGACACAATTCACATAGACTTCTGTAAAGCCTTTGTTCAGTGGTATTTGACAAACTACTTCTAAAACTTCTAAACCTTATGGCATTTCTGGATCCCTGCATAAATGGATAGTTGCGTTCCTGTCAAACAGATAACAAGTAATCAAAATAAGGAGCGCCTTATCAAACCCTGCACCTGTTAACAGCAGTGTCCCGCAAGGCAGCGTTTTAGGACCCATAAGCAACTAGGTTCTCTTTGCTGATGATGTAAAACTATTCAACACCATAGACAATGCTGCTTTCCTACAAAAAGACCTTGACTATGTGTCAGAATGGTCAAACAATTGGCAACTCCAAATCTCAACCAACAAATGCTTTGTCTTATACATTGGCAAAAAAAAATCAGAACATAAAATACAAACTGGGCGGATATGACCTCGTAGATAACCCTCACTCTGTCAAGGACCTTGGAGTACTCATCTCAAATGACCTAAGTGCCAGAGCTCACTGTAACAGCATTGCC